>CM068306.1:35502628-35610375 GCA_034768735.1 Schistosoma mekongi
AAGAGTAACGAGGTGCCATAGCGGGGCTACGTTTTTTGTTTGGCCTGGTCACAACGGTGTTGTCAGATAAATATTAATGTCGGAACACTGTTAACAGTCTCAACACATTAAGAAATCGTTAGCTTTAAATT
Organism: Schistosoma mekongi; assembly: GCA_034768735.1. Lineage (NCBI taxonomy): Eukaryota > Metazoa > Platyhelminthes > Trematoda > Strigeidida > Schistosomatidae > Schistosoma > Schistosoma mekongi. Next base: position 35,502,760 of record CM068306.1, read on the forward strand.
AACGTTGCTAATAGTGCTAGATAGGTCTCTAATGATACATAACCTTCGCGGAGTCTATCATATTACTCATTCCACTCAAATTTCACGTAGTAGCAGTTGCCTGTGTCATTGAGCGACTATGGTTAGGTTGGCATGTTTTATGAAGGTTGATCTCAAGCAATACCCAGTAGTACAAGGAAGGGGGGAATGTTGCGAACATATGGTGAAATGCCTTTTCAAGGAGTGTGAACATATAGAATATGGTTCAGGAAGCGTAGAAAGAACAGTCATGGAATAATTTAAAGCTCATGATTAAGGGGAGGACAATGAGTGACAATGAGTTGTGACCGATTCTGGGCCATGTCCTCAGTGTTTCTAAGCCACTGGTTACGGTAATCGTGAGGACTCATCCAGGTAGTCTGCAGCTACTGACACAACTCAAACTGGGTAGTCTGTGACTTCATGGACTGATGCCATGTTTTTAGTTTGGCCACCTCTAACTCTCTTCCATCCTATTCCTATATCATCCAGCATTGCGCGTCGAGGAAGACGGTGGTTAGGCATACGCAAACACATGTCCCAACCCCTCAGTCGATGAGGATTCACAGCCTCATATACTGATTTACCACCTTTGTCTAACACCCGTCGTCCTAACCTCGTTATTACTTACTCGGTGATCCCAGCTAACGTGAGCGATGGTTCGTAGACATCGATGGTCGAAAACTAATACCTTCGAGTGTCGTCTACCCTTAATGGCCACGTCTCACACCCATACAGTAAGACAAAGCGAACAGGTGCGCAGTACACTCTTCCTTTCGTTGAGAAATGAATATCTCGTCTACGCCATAGGTGACGTAAGTTGGCAAAAGCCAAACGAGCTTTTTGAATTCGTGCTGAGATTTCGTCAGAGACTAACCCATTAGGGCTAATCAGACTTCCAAGATAAGTGAAGTGGTCGACGTGTTTAACTACTTCACTTCCTATCTTTAGTTCAGGGGTTGACGAAAACCAGTCCTGGAGCAATAGTTTGCATTTAGAGGGGGAGAAACATTCCGAAAATGCTTGCATTCGAGCTTATAGCTGTTAAAAGCTTCTGCATCTTATCAGCGTCTTCGCCAAACAGGACTATATCATCAGCATATTCTAAGTTAATAAGTGAATTTCCTGGTAGGAGATCGATTCCTGAAAAGTCAGACGATGTGAAAGTGTAATTTCTAACAGTACGTCAACTATGAAATTAACAAAAATGGGGGAAGTGGGCAGCCTTGACGGACACCACTTGAGGTTACGAGTTCAGATGACAGTTCGCCATATGCTCTGACATGACTAATAGTGTTTGAGTAAGAAGCCTTAACAAGTTTTATGTACTTTAGGGGCACGCCTTTCAATGAAAGACACTGCCATAGAACTTCACGGTCTACAGAGTCAATGCCGCTTTCAAGTCAGGAAAAACCACTATTGTCGGCCGACGGAAGTATGTCTGTGTTCTAAGATTTGACGAACGGTGAATATCTGGTCTATACAACCGCAACCAGGTCTGAACCAGTCTGATTTTCTCGTATTTGTAGATCACGAGTTACAGTTAAGCGTGTGATAACTATAGAAGCTATTATTTTGTTTGTGTTCATAGCGAATCATATCTGCTCTTTCGTGTTTCAACTTGCCAATGAGGAACGAACGAATCGTTTCACAGGTTACGGCGGACACCTGAAGGCACCCTACTTTCAATGGAGTGTTCGAGATCTATTAATGTCAAAAATCTCGTTTTTGTTTGCATACTATGGGATTGTTATGAAAATCATTAACTTGTCAATGTGGCAAGGAAATAGTAGTTTCCTAAAATACAAGGGACACGAGATGGCTGTTGATTACGTTGTACTAATTGCTGGTGCAAAAGGCCCATCCAAAAGGATTTTTGCTCGTTCCAGTCTAGAATTGAATCAAATCCTCGTTTCAATAAACAGATGGGTGATTGGCATTAAAATAACGACAGCCGCTTCACTTAGTGATGTTTCTGAAAAGACGGCAATTCAGTGATATGAATATTGCCGTGAAATATGTAGCTGTCTAGTATAGAGCATTAAACAAGGGACATTGTAAGAGGATTCGCGACAGATCGGCCGCTACACTTCTTCCTCTGGTAGAAAAATACATATTACTCGGAACAATAATATATAGTGACAGTTGGAAAGCCTATCCGTACTATGGATCACAAGGAAAGATGTTATGAGCCATCTAGATGAATATTTATATAAAATGCATCGTGATATTAAGTTTGAGGAATTTGGGAATAACTTACACAAGTTTTTAGATGACATAAAAACAATATATCCTGCATAATTTATTACTTTCAATCAGAAGTAATTTGTCAGAAATGGCGGATTTCTCGTTGCATTTTGGGTTATAGTTAAGTCTTGATATTATATGCATATAATCTAAGAGGATAAATACTTTGCAATTTACCAAAGATTTCCGTGGGGGAGGCATACTACAAAGAGTCTGAGTTTAGAAATCTCCAATAAATCACTAAAATTTAGAGTAAATCGTCGATTCTGATTTAGAGGGTTGTGATTGGTTCATTTCGATTAGGACTTCCAAGGTCATTTTATAGTCGCTCAAGTTCGGCCCTAAATGTCATATCTACCCTGCAACACATCTAGGTTCGATGGTGTATGCAGATTTTCTGACCTTATTATTGGTAAGCAATATTTAGTAACCACTTTTGCTTTTCCTTAATGTCCGGAATTACAATGTATATGGTCTACGTCCATTAGAGCTACATCAAATATAGCTCGTTAAATTAATTTTTTTGGGTGTCCAGAATTGATTTTCCCTGACATTGATCTACAATTTTTTCTTCAGAATTTCAGAAATCCCGCTTTTTGATCGACATTAAATATATCACAACTCTGCTGTGTCATTTACAATAGAATGGTCAAGTCGAACGGTTTGTCGACACTAATCAAACCCAAAGCGGATGGAAGAACTGAAGGAATGTTACATTAGTTCTTCTTTGATTACTGTTCAACACTAAATCTCGCAAATTTCGGCGAAGTTCCTTTTCCAAAGCCAATGTTTCGAAATTAAAATACCACCGGGTAATTTAAAGCCAAATTAACGACTACTGGACGAAACACGAGAATATAGAAGCGCTGCAAAACTAAGAAGATTCTTACTATAAAGAACGGTCGTGGTACGCAATTTTCATCATCCAAAGATGGAATGGGTACCTTGGACTATTTGACTAAGCAGAGGAAAAGTTATCGATGAAGTTAGGGTTTGGAATATGAAGTTCGATAGACATTATAACCACGTACGACTATCCAGAAGGGATCAGTTAGAGAACTCCTGTCACGGAATACGTTACTTGCTTAGGACAATGAAAGAGGTTGACGAACAAGGGCTGTAGATAGAAGAATAGCTCTACGACGAATTCAAAGATTAAAATGAGAGTGATCCTACATCTGATGCTTCAAAAGGGGATGCGTTATATGAGATAACTAAGCCAAGAGCGAAGAACTTTCAAAGTTACGTTTCGATGGTTTTATTTATGTACATGGATTTATGCCTATTAAACGTTTTGTTCTTAGTGACTTTTTAATTTCCCTAGTTTCAAGCTTTCATTTGAACCAGTAATTATTTCTTCAGCGTTTACCATTCGCAAACTAGAATCGATTATTTGTAGACACATTACTCCGTTTCTTTGTCATAAATGCTGTTATCGTATGTTGGTGTTATTACCCTGATTGATGTGTCGCATGGTCTGGTTGGGCTGGTGAATCAACTATCTTGTGTTCTGCCTTTATTCCGTTCGGGGTAGCTAGTTTTAAGCCAACCATTAGGATAGGATATCAGTCCCGTGGTTAACGTCTGTTGGATTGGTTGTCGTGTTTAGTCAAGCTTAGGACACAGCAAATTTGTGATGAGGTACATCTTAGTCCTACAAATGAACAATGGAATTCGGTCAAAGCCTCTACAGTTTTCATAGCACACTGTTTCCAAAATTATTTAACGCATCTCTTTTATGCTCCATGAAGCTGGGTGTAATAACTGTTGATATACATGTGATTGCCTACAGTTGCCACTAAATTTAGAGTTTAGCATATGCTGAAAAATTTCTATGGAATCATGTTCTATATTCAAGGTAATCTTTTGTGTGAATGAATATGCATCTTTATATTCTGCTTTGCCTTTGGGTATATGATACATCAAAGGAAAGAACTTTTTATATCCATTTTTCATCAGAAGAGAATGCAGAAGATAAAGTCAAGTCAAAACGTAGTTTGATTTGACAATACTTTGTTCTAGATGTACGAGCGAATTGTGCTTCGAGCGCGTGGTTATATATTGATATGAAGTACCAATGGAAAACTTGACAAGTCGGGTATCAATACTTTAGTGATTGTATTATTCCTCATGCAACGCAGTGCAATAAATGAATGATTTAGTGGACCTGTTCACTTGTATACAATAAAAAACTAATCCTGAAGTTTTTTCTACTCAGGACGTAGTAATCCTTCATTAGTACTGAATCAGTTTCAGTACCAGTTAGTAACTTTTGCAATAATCAACTACTATTTATTAACAATGAAATAATTCAGTGATAAAGGTCATTAATGTTATTCTATATGAAACGCACAGTTTGAGCTTTGTTCATTCTGTAAAATGCCTAAACATTGGGAAGTCGGTTGATAAATGAACCAGTTTAAAGGTAGCTTTTCTATCGATTTCGATACGCAGACCAACCTCTTATTTTTGGTCACTAGGGGAAACTTCACACTTGGGAGTTTTATTGTTTTGTAGGAGGTGGTTAAAATTCAGTATACTAATTTCAGAGGCGTTTGATTTGTGTTTTGATTGATCTACCCTAATCATTTTAGTATTTAATTTTTATATGACTGTTAATCCGTTCAAGCTATCTACGTTACTCTATTTCTATTGTGACTTCACATCTTGTTTATTGTTTTGTAATATGTATGTTGTTTTTCAATTTGGCTTACATTTTACGGTCATCAAAAAGAGGGTTATGGTCTCTCATGGAATATATCTCTCAACGGTCATCTTCTTTCAGCATCCGACGACCAGACAATTTGTTTATGGGATGTTAATGCAGCTCCTTTAGATGGTTGTGATTTAGATGCTATGGCAATCTTCACAGGACATCATTCTGTAGTTGAGGATGTTTCTTGGCATCTTTCCCACGGAAATATTTTTGGTTTAGTAGCAGATGATAACAAGCTTATGGTTTGGGATACACGCACTACAAATCGTACAAAACACCAACATCAAGTGGACGCACATACGGCTGACATCAATTGTCTCGCTTTCAATCCATTTCCTGAATTGATTATTGCTACAGGAAGTGCAGACAAGGTGGTTAAGTTTTCTGTGCTTGTATCTCTATATATTAGCAAACAGATGAGGCATTACCAAAAGGTTTTAAGTAAACAAAGTGCCAAAATCTGTCAATAATTATTCTTGTGAACGTAATCCCGTCCTCTAAATAACGTGTAAAGCTGTCGTTCAGTCCTCAGTCTGTAAGTTGCAGGTTCGGACCCTAATCTATTTCGTTTTAGAGATTTATGTATAATTGACAGCCCATCACAACTAAAATGTAGCTCAGAACTAGGTACACTCTTTAGCACTTTGCTAAAGAGTAAATCACAATAAAATTAACTAAATGTCACTATTTCCTCAAGGAATTTTTGATGTTGTTGGTGCCTTCAGATTATGAGAATGACTTATTTTATGCTGCTGGATTTGTAACTTCATTGGAGCCAACAACTATATATCCCGTATTTTCGTCTTCGTAAATAACCAGACTTATACACGCACAACAACTACCAATTACGGGTATGATCAAGAAGTCAAAAACGAAGGTGCAACAGATATATATTTAAACCAAGAGAATCCAGCGTCACCAATTGTACAACGCGCCAACGATAATAATAATTTTTTACACTGCAATCAAACTTTATAGTATAAATATCAATAGAGAATTATGCAGTGCACACACAAGTGTTAGCGGTAACAGTGGCCTCTACATTAGCCTCCCCCTAGAACACACATGTTTATTTTAAAATAAAATGTCTGTGTTCGAAAACCAAACAAATAATAATAATAAAATATGTTTACAATTATAGTAAAACAAAAATGCGATAAGAAAATAAGTGCTACAGAACCTTATCTTATGTAAAATTTACGGATATCAAAAATGCCAGTTTAATTTTAAAAAAATAGCACGAATGAATGTGAAAAGTGAGGGTTTCGAATTTTTGATGTGTTTCTGAAACATAATAAATCATTACAAAATAGTACACGATATTGCTTACAAAACTTATAATTGCATAGGTTAAGCAACAATTTATAAATAACTCGATGGCATGTAAACAGAACGACAAAATAAATTACGAATATTAGTGTTCTAACATTTCGTCGTATTAGACAACTAACTATTACAACTCTTTAACTAAAATGCATGGTACTAAGAAAATAACAAAGAATTTTAGATATGAAGTGTCAAAGAGCATGTTCTACACGTAACAAATATAGTACTGTGTTTTAACTGACTACTTGTTCAAGTAAACTCAGAAGAAAAATACTAGGAGATAAAATCGTTTCTGCATATCTTCGTAGCCAGTGTACTTTTCTCCCTGAACGTGTTGTACGGTTGGTTGATGATTTCGGCGTTGTAGATGAGGTTGTGGCTTCTCGCTGTCATTCAACTGTTACTTCGACTTTGGCGGTAGCTTTTCGGTCAGTTGACAGGTACCACTTTCGATGAATGCAGGCTTAACTCTATCTATGCTCACAGTGTCACTTTTTCCAGCACGTTCGATAGTGAATGTATTGTCGTTTATATGTATGACTTTAAATGGGCCCTCATACGGGTGCTGTAAGGGTTTACGTACATGATCAATCCTGACGAAAACGTGGGAGCAATAGTTTAGGTTTCGAGGTGCGTAAGAAGGGCGCAATGAATAACGAGGAGCTTGCGATCTTATCTCCTTAATATGTCTTTAAAATCGTTGAATATAACCAGACATATCATTAGAAACTTCTACTGCTGGACTAAAGTACTCCCCTGGTAACTTTAAATGAGTTCCATAAATTAATTCGGCCGAACAATAACCTAAATCTTGCTTAATCGTCGAGCGAATTCCCAGAAGAATTAATGGTAGTCTCTCGCTCCATTTGTTATCGCTGTGTACGGCGATTAGACCTGCCTTCAATTGTCTGTGAAATCGTTCCATGAGGCCATTGGCTTGCGGATGGTAAGCGGTAGTACGAAACCGTTTGATGCCCAACATTTCGGTCAGCTGTTGAAATAATCTGCTCTCGAATTGTGCTCCCTTATCTGTCGTTATAACAGAAGGGACTCCAAAGTTTGCAACCCAGTGTTTAACAAGTTTTCTGGCTACTGTTGACGCTGCTGTATCCTTCAGAGGTACCGCTATTGGCCAACGTGTGAACCTATCAATACATGTCAGTACATACGCATAGCCGTTTGATGGGGGTAGGAGGCCCACTAAATCTACATGAATATGATCAAATCTGGCGTCTGTTACTGGAAAAATTCCTAAAGGTGAAACAGTGTGGCGATGTACCTTCGATTTCTGGCAAGGCAGGCAAGTTTTCGCCAACTGACGAATATCACTTTTCATGTTCGCCCAAACAAATTTGTCCGATATCAACTTAACAGTAGCTTTAATGCCTGGATGTGAGAGGTTATGAAATCTCTCGAAAACTAAGCGTCTCATAGATGGCGTCACTACAAGTCGTGGCTTCCCCGTAGACATGTCACACGTAAGTGTTTCCGTATCGGCTAAGGGTAACTGTTGAAGCTTCAGTGACGTGTGAGACTCTAAAAGCTTATGTATGTCGGTATCGTGTTTCTGCCATTTCGACATTTCCATGTAATTTATTCCAACATTGCTTAAAGCGGCCACCGTCAACCGAGATAAGGCATCAGCCACCTCGTTGGTACTTCCTTTGACGAAGCGTATGTCGGTTGAAAATTGTGAGATAAAGTCCAATTGTCGAACTTCTCTGGAACTGTAGTTGTCATGCTTCGTGATAAATGCTTTCGTAAGTGGCTTATGGTCGGTAAAAATAGTAAAAGCAAAACCTTCAAGCATATGTCGAAAATGTTTGATCGCCAAATAAACTGCTAAGAGCTCTCTGCCAAACGTACTATATCTAGTCTGAGATGTGTTAAGACGTTTGGAGAAAAATGACAATGGTTCCCACTGACCATTGATGAACTGTTGAAGAACTGCACCGACCGCCGTATCTGATGCGTCAGTCATTAAGGCTAGAGGGGCGTTGGTGTCACGACGGGAAAGTAAGGTTGCTGAACTTAACATTTCCTTTAATTGTTCAAAAGCTTCAATTGCTGTCTCAGTCATGTTTAAAGACCGGGAACGTCCTTTCAAAAGATCTGTTAGAGGCTGAGCTATATGCGCACAGTGTGGAAGAAATCTTCTATAGAAGTTAATCAAGCCGAGGAATCGGCGGAGTTTCTTAAACGAGTTGGGTAAAGGATAGATTTTGATGGCTTCTACAGCTTCTGGAATGGGCGTAATTCCCTTGGAGTTCACAACATGGCCCAAAAATTGAAGTGATTGCTTACCAAATTCGCATTTGTCAGGGTTAATTGTTACACCACATTCCTTCAATCGCTGGAAAAGTTGCTGTAGGTGTTCCATATGCTCTTCTGGTGTTGTACTCGCTATCATCAAGTCATCAATATATGCGTATACAAAATGCAGCCCTCGAAGCACTGTGTCAATGAACCGCTGAAAGGTTTGTGCTGCATTGGCGAGCCCGAAGGGCATGCGAAGAAACTCATATAACCCGAAGGGTGTGGTGATTGCCGTCTTGCTGATATCGGCAGGTGCTACCGGAATCTGATAATAAGCTCGGACCAGATCAATCTTAGAGAAAATTGTAGTGCCTGACATATTATTAACAAAATCCTGAATATGGGGAATCGGGTATCTATCGGCAATGGTTTGCTTGTTCAGAGCGCGATAATCGCCACATGGCCGCATCTCCCCATTCTTTTTTGGAACCATATGTAGTGGGGATGCCCACGAACTGTTAGAAGGACGAATGACCCCCAACTGAAGCAGCTTGTCGAACTCTGACTTGGCAATTAATAAGCGCTTAGGGTCTAATCGTCTTGGTTTAAAATGGACAGGTGGTCCGGTTGTGTCTATGTGATGCACGATATCATGTTTCACTAGCGTATCCTTATATGTAACTTTCAGCAGCTCAGGAAATTCCTGAAGGAGTGAAAAATACGGGCAACCCGGAGTTTTCTGAGCCACTAACAACGACATGAAAGGAGAATCGGTAACTATTCCGCTGATATAGACGTGATGCTCAGCACTAAGCAGTCGATGACGCTTTGAGTCTACTAAGAGGTTATAGTGCCGGAGAAAATCAATCCCGATTATTGGGAACATCACCTCTGCTACAATAAATTTCCACTCAAAACTAGTGTCAAGGCCCAAATTGAGCATTAACGAGAGTTTCCCATAGGTTCATATCTCGGATGTGTTTGCTGCACGTAAGACGACTGTTGGATCAACGCTTTTCTTTTCTGCGGTTGTAGGTGGGACTGCACTAACTTCTGCCCCTGTATCCACTAAGAATAGCGTACCGGTATTCAGATCCTTCACATAAAATAGACGGCTGTGTTGAGTCTTTTCGCTAGAAGTCGCAGTCGTTACCGACCACTGGCCTCGCTGTTTACCGAAAGACGCTTTTTTAAAGTTACACGGTAAAGAACACCGTCTAGCTCGGTCACCAAAAGTTTGACGATACCAACAAATATCAGCAGTGTGTGTCCTGGTAAGTGAATACCTTTTTCTGCCAAGGGGCCGCTGTCTAGATCGAGTGCGTGGTGCGTTGTGCAGTCGCAGTGCTAAGATCTCTTCACGCAGCATTTCTATCTGTCCTTTTAAAGGGTCTATTTCCCCTGTCAATGCTGGCCGACTAAGTTGCGCAACCGCCTGACTTTTCGTTCTTTCATAAATCCGACCGGCAGTATCGGCTAATCTATCAATATTAACATCACCATCACCGTAGGCCAGTATTTGCTGAACACTTTGAGGTAAACGTCGCAACCATAGTTGATGAAATAGCTGGTTATCGACTTCTCTATCACCTAGCAATGTTCTCATATGGTTCCTTAACTGGAAAGGTGCTCGGTCACCTGACTGCACAGTGCTTAGTAGTTGGTTGACAGCTTGATGATCTGATAATGATGTTACTTTTATAACCGCTTGCTTTAGGACGTCGTAAGGCGCTTTAGGATCTTTGTTAACCAATTTGTCCCTAACTTGATTGGCGATGTCATCAGGTAGCATTGAACTAACGTGCCCATACTTAACATTCTGTGATACAATATTGTGCGTAAGAAAATAATTCTCTATACGAGAAAACCATAAGACTGGGTCAAGAGAACTAAAAGGTACCTTAAAGCTTATAATGCCTACAGACTGCGTATTCAAGTATGAGGAAAGATCAGGGCTAGTGGACATGACAACACAATGACGAAACCGAGGGAAAAAAATACAATAATATATAACGTACGATATAAAATGAGTGCAAGCAAAAATTAATCGCAAATTAACAAACAAACTCACTAACAGTTGCGGACACAAAACAAGATATGAGCTAAATATGTGAATAAAGTATAATCCTCATTAGCGAATTAAATGAAATGTTAAAATTTCGTTAGTATGTGGAAGCTCTAGTAATCCGTGAAAACAGAAAACACAGTGAATTGTATCTTGATTAGTAATGAGGAGAAATGAGTCCAAATAACCAGCATGTATGCACTTGTATAAAGCACGAAACAAAATGCCAAAGGGTAGACGAAGCAGATAAAAACAAATAATTCCAAAGATAATGTTGCAGTTATAGGCACAGCTAATCCAGAAAAGCTGAAAACGGAATAGCGTGTTCGTTGAGCCAGCTCACCACTTTGTTGGTACCATCAGATTATGAGAATGACTTATTTTCTACTTCTGGATTTATAACTTCATTGGAGCCAACAACTACTTACAGCGCGCTGTTCGAAGGTTGTAACTTTTTTACACGTGGTTTATATATTTTGATCTTTGTGACAAAATTAGCCGACTGCCTTATCCATAGTACTATAAAACATTATATCGCATTAAATATATATTGTATATCACGTCATTCGAGCTAACACATTTTCATACAAATAGTTGTAATCTTAGTTACGAAATTGCCACTACCTAATAAAAGTATACTTCATACTGAAATCTCACCCTCCTATTTATAAATGGCTCGAAATAAGGCTAAAAGGTCCAAGCTGGATAGCGGTTCTCCCAAAAACCCTGAATCTTCCTCTAGCGACCTAGATTGCAAGCGTTTTATAAAATCAGTAAACTTTATTAGACCCGGCAGTGACTTCAAAAATATACTAATAGTTGCTGATAAAACGCCTCTACAACGTAGATCCCTCAACCGTTACGGTGCTGTTGTTTCAGACATAAAAGATTCCACGTCACAATTTACCACTCCAAATAAACTTTCCAAAACAAAGTCTACGACGCACTCTAGTGGTAGTACACCACCACCTAGACTTTGCACTCCACCCAGCCCAACTATACCCACAACTCTACCTAGTATAGACACTCATACCCCAATACCTCTCAAAACCAACGAAAATGGTAACGACCTAGTAGATTTAGACATCACTCCCAAGGAGAGTACAGTTATCTTACAAAATAAAGAGGTGAACAGGATCAAACCATACAACTTAATCCACCACCCTACCGTTAAAACAGAATTCATACCTTATCCTTACAACAGGCCTAATGCTCTCCCTATCAGTAAGGCTCAGCATAACCCCATCCCTAACACTCAGAGTAATAAAATAAGTAACAAACGCCAAACCGCTAGGCACAATATCTCTGAATTACTAGGTTTGAAGGCCAGTGTTAAAAACAGCAACAAGCGGTTCCTCTCCTATCACCCTATATCTGTTCCGTCGCATAAATACTTTAAAAGCAAAAGAATGACGCATGCAACTGCGTCAGAGTACCATGTGCGAATGACCTCGAAGGCTGATTCCAAGAAGAAAAGCCTCCTTTCTCTACCCATACCGTTTCTGTCCCAAACAGATACTGGGAATAATTTTAACTTGGGATGTCACCCGTTCTATCAACACAAGAACCCTCCTAGACTTGGAAACTTACGACCTATATACTTTCCTACAGTAAACAGTTGTAACTACAACTACTTGGCTGCATCCCGAAACTCATTACTTAACTACTATGATCCATATGTCACGTACGCACACTCGAACCATTTTTTAGAGTATCCTCGTACGATAACTCACAACCATTCTCACCCCTACTCATTGACCCGCAGCCATTACTAAGTCAGCTGATGACGAGCCTGGACACCACCAACTTCCAGCTCTGCCACTACTAAGTAACCAATCTCACAGCACCATATCTCCACTAATCACGAACACTTTGAGCGTCAAAAACGACGATAGCAGTGACAACCAAAACATTGAGACTGCAGAGCAATCACCCATTATCTATATCAATAAAATAACCCCCTTGAAAGTCATAATTACTATGTGAACAGATACACTTATAATGCAAATGTAGTGTACACACCTGGCATACATCAGTTGTATCGTACGTATCGAAATTTACAACTTAGCTGACGTCCCCAAGAAACACCAATGTCGTAGCACGGTAATAACTAGTAAACATCACAGGAATCAAATTAAACATACAGCTTGTCACGGGAACACATAGCCATGGGTGCACATGACTTTTACAATGAGTCTGAGTATAGAAATCGCTAATAAATCACCAGAATTTAGGGGAAATCGTCGATTTTGATTTAGAAGGCTGTGATTGGTTCATTTCGATTAAGTCTTCTAAGGTCATTTTATAGTTGCTCAAGTTCGGTTGTAAAAGTCATGTCAACCGTTTAATGACCTCCTCAAAATCTCGTTTAGGCTGCAGGAACTCCTCGTTGTTCGGATTTAGTTCGAGCGCTGCTTCGACCTAAGTACACAGAAATTAGGACCACTGATGTCAAACCTGTTGCAGCTGCAGCTTGTGGTTTATAAGATCCATTTGAGGGTCCTCAGTCATTTTCGGGGTTTCGGATTATATGCACCGCCATGGTCTGTCAAACTATCAAGACTAACAAAAGTCACACTTTATTCAGGATCTATATATTCTAAAATTTACACAATAAAATACTATGCACTAAATGATCATTAAATATCAAGTCATCATGTTACGGTAGCTGCTCCTTATTTTTCGGTTTTATTGTACTTTTTCCTCCATTCGACTGTTTAAACATGGATTATCTGATATCTTCTCAATTCTATTATATAATAAATTCGATTAGTTTAATTTGTGAACCTGTTTCATTACATCTACTTCGGATACCCGTTACATGGAAATGGTTCTAATTGATTTTAGACTCATCTGAAGAAACTCTTGTTTTAATAAACGCATCTTTATAATAACTTGTTTCACAGTACAGCAACAATGATTTTAATAGACACTACTAATTGAAGACACCCTGTAAGTCATCACTATTTAAATACCAATCGTCATAGCTTGAAAAATACTTGCTTCTGAAGATAGCTGGTGTGGACTTTGGAATCCACAATCACCCTGCAATAGAAAGTACTTTTCTATTCTTTACCGATTTCTGCTGTCTTATCGTATGAGATTGTTGATTCAAAATAACCTGAGAGAAACTTTCTAAATTAAGGTTGTATGAATTGTATCTTTACTCTTGTTTAGTAAGCCACGTTTTCTATTAGAAACAAGCGAAAAGCAACAAACCTTCAGTTTTGACCTTGCCAAGATGAGCTTTTAAAATGAAGCTACTTGAGTTCCGCATCTAGGTGGTAGAAATGTTCCTGGTTTCGGACAGTACAACATTGGATATACTGTTTCCGAGACTGTTATTGTCCTTAGTTTTCACTCTATAAGTACGTCTACCAGTGATTTTTGTTGGGCGAAACTGCTGTTACGCGGGCTCCTGTATACAAATAAGAAACGCTGGATGACTTCTGCTAGAGCACCTCCCGTTCGTCTTTAATGCAGCAATTTGAAGGTATTCACTAGCCGCTCCGCTTGTCCATTTGACTGTAGATGGTACAGAGGGGAGCGAATATGAGTGGTGACGTTTATTCGATAGAGTTCACTGAAAAATTGTGACTTAAATTGAGACCCATTATCGGTGACGAGTTTCTCTGGAAAAACCTAGCACGCGATTATCTTTGTTAAATTTTCCAAAGTCTTCTGCTTAGTCGGAGGAAATCGCAGACGAATCTCTGGCCATTTTAAATCTGTATCTGTAGTAACTTAGGTTGACTAGTTAAGGATTGACTTCAAACCTTAAGCATACGCCAAAACAATAAAGCCCAAGTATCCATTTACTTTCTTATTCTGCACAAGGATCACATTTCCTATTACTTCATACTAAATGTTCGTAAGTTTTGTGTGTTCGAATGATTAGTATGGAGCTCGACTGTCTCCTGCCCACGGTACTCAATTAAAGACTTATTCCCTAATGATCTAGTTACTTCCGTCAATAGAACAGGACATACCAACGCATTAAACTGGTGAGTCCTGTGCTGAACACAATATTCAATTTCTGTTGTGCGTATCGCCATTTCTTTTTGTATTTAGTCGTTAAAATAAGTCTTCCGTTCTGCAGCAATTGAGATTACGTATATATCTTTTATATATTGTATTTCATTTTTATCGCAAGGTACTACTTATAGACTCATTATTTTGCCGTTCTTACTACATTATTATACTGTTCATATAAAATGTTAAACGCCATCCAAACCAAAAGCTTAGAGGATGTGTCATCGGTAGACATAGACACCGTTATGACTACGAAGATCTGACTCCCAGAATTCGGTCGTAGTGACTCCATGTTGTGGTTTGTTCAACTAGAGCATTATTTCACGAGACACACTATTAAATCTGAAGGAGTTCGCCGTCAAAACCTATGCTCAGGTTTATTTCCCACATCAATAGTAAAGGAGGTTCGCGGCTTGATTTCAAGTCCACCATCACCACAACCACACACCATCCTAAGATGAGAAATAAAGAATCGTCTTCCATTACCAGACGGGCAAAGAATCCAAAAGCTTTTCCGAGAAAGAAACATTAGGTGACAAGTCGCAGTCAAAGTCCTGCGTTATCTCTAAATCTTAGCGTGTGACAACACAGTGGGTAAAGTGGTCCTAAAACAAGGATGGATACAAGCACTCCTATTCTACGTTCACCACTGTTTGGATGCACAAGATCCTGACACCGCTTTTATCTTACTTAGCACCTATTACAGATAGAATAATGAAAAGTGGTCTCCCAATTGCATCACGTATGATTCACCATACTCAAAAAGAGGAATCAGCGAATGGCACGATCATATCCTCACTCATTACGAGTTATAAGAGTCTCACTGAAGCTCTCTGCAAAATGTAAATGGGTCATATAGACAGGAGTGGGTCACCACAACGACCGAGATCGAAGTCATGGAACAGGTCACAAGGGTCCAGACGACCTGAATAATTTTGTTGGCACCACTGGAAATTCGGTGTTTAATCGAGGAAATGTAGTCAACCATGTGTCTGACCGAAACACACCGAAGAATATGTGAAACGAATAACCCATCCCATGTCGCAACGATTGAGGAAGGGTGCCTAAACTGTCACTTGCTTTAAGTAAGGGATAGAAATTCATGCTTGAACTTTTTGGTGAATACTGGTGCTGCACTTAGTATCATTCCTCAGAACAAAACCAAGCTGGGTCGGAAAGCTCCCTCAGTTACACTTCAAGCTGCCAATTAAACTAAAATCGCGGCGTTTGGACAAAGAATCATGACGTGAGAAGTAGCGCGCTGTTTGAAGGTTGTAACTTCTTCGCACGTCGTTTTCATATTTTAATCTTTGAGACATAATTATCGAAACCGCTTTATCCATAGTACTATAAAGCATTATATCCTATTAGATATATATTTCATATCACGTCATTCTAAGATGGTGAAAATAAATAAACGTATATGCTGTAACAAGCGATCACGAAATAGTCTAACCAACCCATCTAAGAAGACCAAAACGATGTTCTCAATGATACTCCAAATAACCCTCAGGTTAAGCCCTATGATATCCTATATGATACTCACCGTGACACAGTTCACAACAGCAGTGATATACTGTCACTACAAAAACCCCTCGCTGATCTGTCATCTAGACTCAATCAACTAGCACCTCTCATAAATATATGGGAATATAATAACGACGAAAGTGTTGAAAACTTTGCAAAGGCTGAGTGTCTGATTGACTTTGTAGCAACGGAAGCGGTAAAAGGGTTATCTCCTCATGCAATTTCGCGGTATATAATATTCCCGACCGCATATCTCTTGCAGAAATAAGGGACACATGCTTAATAGCATGTGGCATGATAGAATATCAATATCAAATTGTAAGACTCGGAAAAAAGTCAAATAGACAAGACTGTCCATTATTATTTAAACTTAACTGTCTTAGAGATGCGGAACTATTTATTACGTCATGTAAAAAAGCTAAGAAACTAATACCCTATAAAAATATAATAGTCACCCAAGATGTAACCCCCTCCCAACGTCGCATAAGAGGACGTGGGGTACCCACACCCAATGATTGCACTACAAGTGACAACCAGCAAGTATACACTACTAAAAAGAGAGAAACTTATTATGTATCTCAGAATACAAACCCATCACCGCTCGATACCCCTTAAGTGGTAAATTAAAGGCAATCGATAATGTTGACCTCGATGGGCCTCCAGGGGGAACACCATACGACAGCGAACAACTCCCTATGGGTGCTAATATGTATGCGTGTACTATTAATCCCACCCCGGGTTGTTCCTACGAACAGAAACTAATCTCAGACCCTTTAAATGACTTAAATATTGATATTCTAAGCCAACCAAAGCCCATTTCTCAACGGGCTACTCCAAAAGATGACAACTAAACTTAGATCTAAAACTAAACAATTCCAAGCAAACCAACAACAAATCCCTGTCCGTGCCACTAACCACACGCAGACCAAAGATCATACTCCAAGTAGACAAAATGCTAAGATCATATTAGCCTCCTTAAATAAATGCTCCCCACTAGCTTGCAACAAATTCATGAGTACTCAAGATAATGAAGAAAACGATAGGCCTCAGTCCACTCAACTTTTAGATAAAAAACGCGACATGAAGAATGATAGACGACATAACAAAGGACATCTGTACTCACGTCCTCCAAAATTTAACAGTCAACCTATCGAGAAGCGGCCCCTCACCCCCTCATCCAGTACAACACCCTACTTACTATAGTAGACTCACTTGGGAAAATAACACTAGACACTTTAGCGCATTAACCCGACCACCAATTATAAGCTCTCATAATGCATATACGCATAACAACACGCTTTCACCACTTCTAAACCCTTCTTATAGTGACACAAATAAGAACGGTTTTAACCCTAACTATATAAATCCCAACTTTCATCGTTATCATAACATAATAGACGGTAATCAGAATTTTTTCGGGATACAGGACATAGTAGCACCACTAGCGAAACAACTAGTCGACGCAATCTCCAACCATATGGTATATGCAACCTCCTTAATCCCATACAATCTCAGCCAATTAAAATTCCCACCCTATCCCCTGGGCTAATAAGTTCGTATACACTTAACAGCTCCTATAATAAATCCAGTCGTAACCTTGACTATCAATATGAGCTGTCCGAAAACCAACAACCATCTATGCCCCACTTTAACTACACCCCTGACATTAACTATGGTTCATATATGAATGATACCCTTAATCAGTTTTACTCATATAGCCACGCATTTACCTTATGTCTAATAAATGCTAGGTAGATATGTAACAAAATGACTGACTTAATCATGCTAGCGTCACTCTGCAAACCATCGCTCATTATGATTACTGAAGCATGGACTAATTCAAGCATCCCTGATATAAATATATCTCTTGACAATTACAATCTATACCGTAGTGACAGACTACATGGACGCGGTGGGGGTTGCACAATATATGTCCACTTAAAGCTGAAGTCGCTCCTATGTGATATTCCAGGGCTAAATGCAGCACAAGATTCTGTGTGGGTTGTCCTGAAACCTACAAGAACTACATGGATCTTCCTCGGTTGTATGTACCAGCCTCCCAACGCCCCGTTAAAGAATGTAGAACTACTAACAGGAATTTTCATACTAGCATCCTCTCTACCTTTCACTAGCAAGCTTATATGTAGAGATTTTAACATGCCTGAAATTTCATGGTCCCCACCTAAAGCACCAAAGCGCTATGACCCGTTTGTCGAATGTTTAGAACTCGGTGGTTGGACTCAGTGCGTTCGTAACCCTACTAGACTCAAAAATATCCTAGACTTAGTTTTCACAAACGGCCTCTGCCCATACGCTGTGCATACCGGGAAAAAATTCCCTGGTAATGGCCATAACATTGTTATATGCAGCTTTGATATAAACATTACGGCAACTAAGCATCAAATAACTTCACTCAGACGACACTTTCACAAAGCCGACTGGATGAACTTCCAAAACTACATAGACAGTCTCAATTGGGAAAGTTACTTTGCTGAAAACAACGCCAACAAATCGACAGAAATTCTCTATCATAACATAAATGATGCCTTCGATAAGATTGCACCATTAGGACAACCAAAACCTAGAATTCCCAAAGATTTGCTCATCCCAACGCAAATACGAAGACGCCTCCGAAAACATGCTTCCCAATTTCATAGATCCAAAGACTTTTCATAGCTAGTCACAATGAAAGAAATATATGTAATAACTATAGGGATACGCATGGAAAAAGCCATTGTAGGGGAGAAACAAGCTATCATAAACAAAAATCCCTCTGTTTTCCTAAAAATTTTTAGAAACAAAAACAAGGGCTCTAAAACGAAAGGAAATCTGTTTATTAGTGAAAATCGAATATACGACAACCCTAAACTCATAGCCGAACTATTCAGTGAACACTTTAGTACCACACTAACGAGCGGAAATTATGAGGATGACTACGAGTCCACCGAAACGCCATCAAGTGAACTCACAAATGTAGTCTTCACTAGGCAAAACATTGATAAAGCCATAAATACGCTAAAGTACTCAAACACCGAAGGGCCTGATGGTATTCCAGCAAGCATGCTTAAAAGGGGTGACGAAAATCTCTATCTACTACTTCTTAAATTGTTTACGATATCACTCTCTACTGCATGCTACCCAACAATCTGGAAAACCACATACATTATCCCCAAACGCAAAAGTGGACCGGTTGCAAATGTAGAAAACTACCGACCAATTAACCTAACGTCTGTTATCTCTAGAGTGATGGAAAAAGTAGTTAAGGTTGAAGTATCTCAGTATCGCCAGAAACATAATCTGATCTCTACCTCACAACATGGGTTCCTAAAAACTAGGTCATGTGATACGTGCCTATTAGACTATCTTAACGATATAACCACTCAACGCGATAGGGAAATGGTAGTATCGACCGTTTTCCTTGACTTCAAGAAAGCTTTTGATAAAGTCCCACATTATAAACTTCTCCATAAACCAAAGTCGTTCGGAATCAAAGACCCATTACACTCTTGGCTCAGTTCATTTATCACAGGAAGAAGCCAGGTAGTTAAATATAATGACCACCTCTCGTCACCCAAACTAATCACAAGTGGGGTTGTTCAGGGCAGTGTCCTAGGTCCTCTTCTTTTTCTGATGTATATAAATGATATATGTGAAGTCATACATTTTGGTAGACCATACCTGTATGCAGATGACCTGAAAATAGTGTACAGCTTTAAGCCTAGTATATCTAATGAAGGCACATCCGATATCCAGAAAGACCTAGATAACCTTTCAATCTGGAGCCAGAAATGGCAACTACCATTCAACCACAGTAAGTGTGGGATTATGCAATTCGGAAAATATGGTGTTCAACAAGAACTCTATTCGAATGAATGTGAAATTCAAACACTGAGCTCTATATGTGACTTGGGTATATGCTACAGCAAGAGCCTTAAGTTTACTGAGCATGTATCGTCAATTATATCCAAATCAAGACGACGAATTGGCTTTATTCTTCGAAATTTTTACACCAGGGAAGCCAAGCTTGCAATATACAGGATGTGCGTACGTCCTACCCTAGAATACTACTCACTTGTGTTCTCTAATATGAACCATACGGACACCATACGAATTGAAAATCTCCAGAGAACTTTCACCCGACGATTACTGGAGTATAACTGTAACAAAACCTATGTAGACAGATGTAGGTTTTCTCTAGAACCCCTATGGAGACGCCGTCTAAAAAATAACCTAATTTATTTTCATAAAATAATACAAGGTCTCACTTTCTCAACCTTTTATCCCTCCTGGAAGACTGCTCTTAAATATAACCTAAGGAATCTGGCTCGAACACTGTATACCGGAAACTGCTGACACAAATCAAGAAATAACTTTTTTATAACATTGTACAGTTTACATTGGAATAGGTTACCACTTTGTATCCGCTCCTGTGATAATTTACCACAATTTAAACGCATGATAAGCTTGTTTTTTAATACCAATGGGACCCAACAAGTCTTTCATGAACTATCTAGAAATCCAGACATGATAAGTCACGAACCACCCCATATCTAGCATACCAGTTCACGACTCATATCTCAAGCATGTGTCATTAACCGGTAAAACTAAACAACAACGCTGACCTTGAGGTACCTTTTAGCCAATGAGAATGCATTGGTAGGTAAAATCATTATTTATTATGAAAAACGAAATTTTTTAAAGACAATTACACAGGATATACTGTTTTTACATGATTTATGAACTTCTACAAGTTGGAGACGGGTTCATTTATTTTAAATTCAAAATATGAACGATATAAGAATTCATCCATATGGCTCCAAATCATGTTGTTTCTAGAACCTTTATAAGGTCGAAGAAACTCCCTCAGACGCGACTAGTATCCCTCAATGTTTTGTGTGTGAACACCAGTACTTAAGTCCACAAAATGTCTATGGTGAACTACGACATGGTGAGCATATCCGAGTCTACGGAGAGGACGATATGCTTTCCAGTCGTCAGTATAAATAATGGATCCTGGTTGAAGATACGTTTGGATTATTGGTATTAGAGTTCTTGCATTTCGGTTTATGACATACTGAAAATGTCCCTTTCCTAATGTTCTGTCATAAATACCAAGAACCTACCAGTAAGTTTAAAGTAATTATTACTTACCCATTCGGTTTTTACAGATCTTCCTCTATTATATATTCTCTTTCTGATGGCCGATTCATCTATTTCAACTATTTTTCCGACGCCTCCGAGTGATAGATTCAACCTCAACATCATTTCTGAGCATACGTCTCTGCAGTGTTGATACCATTGCACCACTGATACTTCGCTCACATCTGTAAGAGACGATGCCAGAGTCACAGGCAACTGCATATTCCACAAGACAACTAACATGCAGGTTTGCCGTAGTGTTAGTTTAGATTTACTAAAAAAACTGCCTGTTCTTATTGACTTTCTACGCCAACAGCTATTGCATCGAAACGTTACTCCATCCAGACTGTCTCCGTACGGTATTTGAGTCATATTAAAACCACAATCACAAATTAACTCTCTCCGAAGTAGTCCAAAAGCTTGTAGATTAGAAATAATATTGTCCTCACTAAACATTTCAATAAGCCGATCCAAAGTAAGCATTTTGAACTTAAATGCGCGCGCAACCTTAAAAGTAATAACTTGATTCTTATTGGTCACTTTAAGGTCAGCGGTGTAGTTTAGTTTCACCCATTAACCTTATGAAACCTTACCTTTCACAGTGACCCGGTCTGAACACTACTATTGTACACTTCCGAAATAGCCAACCTATCAAGGATAAAAAATTTAACACTTGCCAAATAAGCTTTAAGGTAAAACTAAACTACACCGCTGACCTTGAGGTACCTTTTAGCCAATGAGAATGCAGTGGTAGATAATATCATTATTTATTATGAAAAACGAAATTTTTTAAGGACAATTACACAGGATACACTGTTTTTACATGATTTATGAACTTCTGCAGGTTGGAGACGGGTTCATTTATTTTAAATTCAAAATATGAACGATATAAGAATTCATCCATATGGCTCCAAATCATGTTGTTTCTAGAACCTTTATAAGGTCGAAGAAACTCCTTCAGACGAGACCAGTATCCCTCAATGTTTTGTGTGTGAACACCAGTACTAGGGTCCACAAAATGTCTATGGTGAACTACGACATGGTGAGCATATCCGAGTCTACGGAGAGGACGATATGCTTTCCAGTCGTCAGTATAAATAATGGATCCTGGTTGAAGATACGTTTGGATTATTGGTATTAGGGTTCTTGCATTTCGGTTTATGACATACTGAAAATGTCCCTTTCCTAATGTTCTGTCATAAATACCAAGAACCTACCAGTAAGTTTAAAGTAATTATTACTTACCCATTCGGTTTTTACAGATCTTCCTCTATTATATATTCTCTTTCTGATGGCCGATTCATCTATTTCAACTATTTTTCCGACGCCTCCGAGTGATAGATTCAACCTCAACATCATTTCTGAGCATACGTCTCTGCAGTGTTGATACCATTGCACCACTGATACTTTGCTCACATCTGTAAGAGACGATGCCAGAGTCACAGGCAACTGCATATTCCACAAGACAACTAACATGCAGGTTTGCCGTAGTGTTAGTTTAGATTTACTAAAAAAACTACCCGTTCTTATTGACTTTCTACGCCAACAGCTATTGCATCGAAACGTTACTCCATCCAGACTGTCTCCGTACGGTATTTGAGTCATATTAAGGCCACAATCACAAATTAACTCTCTCCGAAGTAGTCCAAAGCTTGTAGATTAGAAATAATATTGTCCTCACTAAACATTTCAATAAGCCGATCCAAAGTAAGCATTTTGAACTTAAATGCGCGCGCAACCTTAAAAGTAATAACTTGATTCTTATTGGTCACTTTAAGGTCAGCGGTGTAGTTTAGTTTCACCCATTAACCTTATGAAACCTTACCTTTCACAGTGACCCGGTCTGAACACTACTATTGTACACTTCCGAAATAGCCAACCTATCAAGGATAAAAAATTTAACACTTGCCAAATAAGCTTTAAGGTAAAACTAAACTACACCGCTGACCTTGAGGTACCTTTTAGCCAATGAGAATGCAGTGGTAGATAATATCATTATTTATTATGAAAAACGAAATTTTTTAAGGACAATTACACAGGATACACTGTTTTTACATGATTTATGAACTTCTGCAGGTTGGAGACGGGTTCATTTATTTTAAATTCAAAGTATGAACGATATAAGAATTCATCCATATGGCTCCAAATCATGTTGTTTCTAGAACCTTTATAAGGTCGAAGAAACTCCTTCAGACGAGACCAGTATCCCTCAATGTTTTGTGTGTGAACACCAGTACTAGGGTCCACAAAATGTCTATGGTGAACTACGACATGGTGAGCATATCCGAGTCTACGGAGAGGACGATATGCTTTCCAGTCGTCAGTATAAATAATGGATCCTGGTTGAAGATACGTTTGGATTATTGGTATTAGGGTTCTTGCATTTCGGTTTGGGACATACTGGAAATGTCCCTTTCCTAATGTTCGGTCATAAATACCAAGAACCTACCAGTAAGTTTAATATAATTATTACTTACCCATTCGGTTTTTACAGATCTTCCTCTATTATATTTTCTCTTTCTAATGGCCGATTCATCTATTTCAACTATTTTTCCGACGCCTCCGAGTGATAGATTCAACCTCAACATCATTTCTGAGCATACGTCTCTGCAGTGTTGATACCATTGCACCGCTGATACTTCGCTCACATCTGTAAGAGACGATGCCAGAGTCACAGGCAACTGCATATTCCACAAGACAACTAACATGCAGGTTTGCCGCAGTGTTAGTTTAGATTTACTAAAAAAACTACCCGTTCTTATTGACTTTCTACGCCAACAGCTATTGCATCGAAAATTTATTCCATCTTGACTGTCTCTGTACGGTATTTGAGTCATATTAAGGCCACAATCACAAATTAACTCTCTCCGAAGTAGTCCAAAGCTTGTAGATTAGAAATAATATTGTCCTCATTAAACATTTCAATAAGCCGATCCAAAGTAAGCATTTTGAACTTAAATGCGCGCGCACCCTTAAAAGTAATAACTTCATTCTCATTGGTCATTTCAATGTCAGCGGTGTAGTTTAGTTTCACCAGCTTTAATATCCAAGTATTTGCCAGTTCAAACAGTCATACTTTTCTGATTACTTAAATAATCAGAAAAGTATAGCTGTCATAATACTGTTGCACGGTTCTGCTGTTTGTCCTCCTTCTTTCTTTTCAGAACTTGGAGATTGGTTTATACAACGTAAAAGTTTAGACGTCTACATTTTCTGTCAAAATATAACCCCTCGTATTGGTGACGAGAACCCATCCTGTTATTCCTCCACACCACAAGGTCGTCCCGAGGCCATGTTTGTAATGGGCGCTAGACAAATGCCAGTTTAAAACAAAGTTTATTATTCCAATGTCTCTGTACATCATTGTATAATAAGTCTGTATAACAGCTGAACTATTTCAACGATCTGATATGCTATTGTTGGCTTTGCCTGTAAAAATGGCTTGCTCCTGATATTCAGGAAGTAAATTATTATTATTATGTGAGGGCAGTACTTAGACGACTAAACGAAAATGTCATGAACATACACCAAAGTAAATGCGTTTTTGGTGTGGAAACAATGGAATTCCTCGGATATACCATAAGCCTTGATGGAATTACATTAATTAAACAAGAAGTGGATACTATTAAACAATATCCCATCCCAAGCTCCATAACACAACTTAGAAGTTTTCTCGGTTTAATAAACTTTTGTCACAGATTTATACCCGGTTGTGCACAACTAATGCAACCATTAACGGATGCGCTTAAAGGAAAACCGAAAGAGTTCAAGTTTACCTCTGAGGCCGTCGATGCTATAAACAACTTAAAGAGTAAACTTGCTCAAGCATCTACATTAACGTACCTGAATTCTCACTACCCACTTGCCATAATGGTAGATTCTTCAGACAAAGCCGTAGGCGGTACTCTTAATCAACTAGTTGAAAACACCTGGAAACCGATCGCATTCTTCCCAAAAATGCTCACTCCAGCAGAGACGAGATATTCTATCTTTGGTAGAGAACTCCTCGCAATCTACCTAACCATCAAGCACTTCCGGCACATGCTAGAAGGCAGAGAATTCACAGTTTATACGAATCATAAACCGCTAACAAACGCATTAAGAGCGAAAACTGATAAATACTCGCCTCGAGAAGTCCGTCACCTTGACTACATATCACAGTTCACCAGTGATATCCGGCACGTGAAAGGTGAAGACAATCAGGCGGCAGACGCATTATCTCGATTATAAATGAATATAATACAGTAAACTACAATAGACTTCGAGGTTTTAAGAGACAGTGAAGAAACTGATCAAGAATTACAAAACTTACTGTCAACTAAATGCTCTAGCCTGAAACTGAAACAGCTGCCATCACCTAAGGAAGATGTCCTGATTTACTGTGACACGACAAAAGCGGTGCCTCGACGTTTCGTTCCCAAAAATATGCAGCGATTAACATTTAATAACTTTCATTCATTGTCCCACCCTGGCGTGAAATCTTCGACTAAACTAATCAACGCCAGGTACATATGGCCAAATCTTCAGAAAGATGTACATAAATGGGTCAGAGAATGTTCGGCGTGTCAACAATCAAAAGTTAGCCGACACACAAATTCACCCATCGGAGTTTTTCCCCAACCGGATGCGCGTTTCGCACACGTACATATCGACTTAGTGGGCCCTTTACCGCGTTCAAATGGCTTTACGTACCTGTTTACATGCATAAATAGGTTTACGAGGTTTCCAATAGCCGTACCGATCGCGGACATCACAGCCGAAACAGTAGCCAAAGTCTTCATACAAAACTGGGTGACCATTTTTGGTACACCTGTTACAATAACGACACACAGAGGGGCTCAATTCGAATCTGAACTATTCAATAACTTGGTTAAACTTCTAGGCTCAAACAGAATTCGCTGTACTGCATATCATCCTCAAGCAGACGGGATAGTAGAACGGTTCCATCGTCAACTAAAGGCTGCTCTTATATGTCATTCAAACCCCAGTCAGTGGACAGAATTCCTACCATTAGTTATGTTGAGAATACGAACAGCTGTTAAAACTGACTCACAATGTTCAGCGGCAGAACTAGTTTTCGGGACCACTCTGAGACTCCCAGGTGAGTCCATTAACCCTCACACTGACAGTAAAACGCTCGACTTAGGAACTTACGCAGATCAACTACGGGACCAAATGTCTAAACTTAAACCGATTAATACTCGTGAACAATCACGAGCGACATTTTTACCTAAGGATCTAAGCAATCGCTCGCATGTCTGGATAAGATGTGACAAGGTAAAAGCACTCCTTAGCCCCCCATTTAAAGTTATTTCAAGAAAACCTAAGTATTTCGTAATACAAAAACAAGAAAACATCGACTCAGTAAGTATTGATAGGCTAAAACCGGCCTACCTAGATAATGAACCACCATATGTGTTATTAGATCGTTTATCTAATCGAATAGACACGGAATCAGCAAATAAGAACATAAAGGCTACAAAGTTAACTAAAAGTGTTAGATGGTCACAACTGATTATTCAGGCGGAGATGTCCACAGTTTTAGTTTCGGCCTAAAAAAAATAAAAAAATAATAATCACGTAACTCCTAAAACTTTCGACTTAGTAAATACTGAAAAAAATAAATATAAAGTAAACATAAAATAATACGAAAACAAAAAAGCAATATATTTCTCTTTGTCTTAAGTCGACAAACATTATCGGGATATTAGAACTATTCCACCCACTTCTCCTCGGACCTTATCTTTTGATGTAGGAACGGCATTCATTTTGTTTTTTATTAAATACTGAATACTTAAACTGATTCTTAAACAATTTGGCGAGCAATATAAGTCGTAAACCTATCAACTGAGGTGAGTGTTGTGAGCATGCTTTTCCTGAGGAACTAATCATTTTTCTAGATTTCTCAATTATCAGTTGATGATGCCATAAATCACACAATGAACCTTAAAAATCAGGATAAATTCCAAAAGGAATCCAGGAGAGTTTTAACTTTTTGCCATTTGATTTACTATACACACCTCTAGTACTTGGAGTGTATATATTTTGCTTAGACTAGCCACGTATATTTCATGTAAACCACTACTAGAAACGTCTTCTGCTTAGGATACACTTTATTAGCAACTTTATACAGCAACATACTTTTCGAAAAAGTGTGTTGTTTTCAGGCGAAACATATTAAGTTCCATATTTGTTCGACATTTCTTAGTTATAATTATTTCGGCCACAATTTATAAATATCACTAAGCTAATTAGAATAACTTATTAAATTTCTATAGTATCTCTAGCATCATTCTAACTGTAGTGATGTCATATCTAAGATTTTAAATTCTGCTGTTAGATTTTCCAACCTTTTAGATCCTAAATAATGAATAAAAAAACATTTTTTTCACTAGCTTATAGCAAACCAACACTACAATTAATTACCCATAATAGTTTCAGGATATCATCATAAAGCATTGTCTAGCCTTGGCAATCACGTAATATGATTGATATAATTAATGAAACTATTAACAAACCTAGTCAATAAACTTACATAAAACTATCGTTAATTGATGTGGTTCCACCATAGCATCATACAAGCAATTATTATAAATTCATACATAGACATTCATAGACATAGGTTAGAAACAATACTTCCTTTGGTCAGAATCTGTGCTCTCTCAGATAACCACATAGTTTTCATCCATTTTACCGACATTCGAACTCTTAATCAACTAAAGATATCATCCGGTACTGTTCAGATAAGCTTTCTACATTAGCTATATGCTTCGCATTGACTTATAGCTTCATCTGACCCTAATAAGCTTAAGCATCCTCATATTCTCGGTAATTCATTTTTTTCCTAAACGTTTGCTAGAATTTTCAACCTGATGGGTACTGTTAGTACCCACTGTTGCGAACCAGTCATAAAAGGCTGCCGTCACATGTTCAAGATTGCCCAGTTGATCTGACTTCTGGCAAGTACACGCACTTATATATATATTCATGTTTTCTTTTATAAGTTTTTTTTTAAATGCATTTGTGTACACAAGATTCTACACCATGTTTCATTTCTTGCAGATGACCAAGCAGTCCCGGAAACCAAACACTTACGTAGAAACGAACACTTATCAATTATAACTATATATATATATTGTACTTTAAATTTTTTTGCAAACAGTGGAGCATTTCTTTAGGTGTGATTAAGTTTCATCGTTTTTGCTCTATTCCAAAGTAGATTCTTCTTTAATTTTTACTTGAGGGCGACTCAAGAGGCAGGTGAGTAAACACCTGATTGCCGGACAGAGCATGGAAAAATCGTACCTCACTAACATGGTGTTAGGTAGACCGCTCGCGGTATTTCCTCAGATGTTCCTACTTTATTTCCTTGCCCTATTACTTTTCAAGCTCCAGTCACTGTTAGGAGGTCACGTTCACCAAGTATCTCACCATCCTTTGTAGGAGAATGTAAATGCTACAAGCTTAGATAGCAAGTTAAAAAAATGTAAATTTCATCCACGCAATGTCGTTGAATACTGAAAGACTGTTTGCCACGGACTGAGTATCAGGCACTAGACGAGCTAGTAATTCTGAATTAAGCTACAGCTACAAAACTGAGATGATTTTGTTTGGTATGTTGATCGAACCGACGTTCCTACGGAAGTCGTTTCTAGGAGGAAGCTAATGTAGCAACTTAGCTTGACTAATTAAAAGTTCGCTTCAAACCTTAAGCATACGACAAAACAATTAGACCCCAGTATTCATTTACTTCCTTATTCTGCATACGGATTATATCTCCTATTAGCTTATATTGAACGTTGAGAAATACTTGTGTGTTTGAATAACTAGAACCGCACTCCACTGTCTCCTGCCCACGCTATTGAATAAAGACCTATTCCCATAATACTCTGGATTCTTGTGTCACTAGATCGGGATATACCTAGGTGCTGAAAGTTATCTAGATAAGCAGGTTTCGGCCTATCAGTATTTACTGAGTCAGTTTCTCCTTGTTTTTGCATCACAAAATAGTTATCTTTTCTGGAAATAACTTTAAACGGACCTTCGAGCTGGGAGGGCTGAGTGGTGCGTTTATTTTGTCATTTTTTATCCAGATGTGCGAACAATAGCCTAGATCCTTATGTAAGAACGTCCCTCGTGATTGTTTACAAGAATTAATCGGCCTAAGTTTAGACATTTCATCTCGTAGTTGATCTACGTAAGTTCCCAAATCGAGCATTTTATTGTCAGTATGAGGGCTAATAAGCTCACCTGGTAGTCAAACTGTGGTCTCAAAGACTAATTATGCTAATGAACACTGTTAGTCAGTTTTGACGGCTGTTCGTATTGCCCACATAGCTTACGAGAGAAGGTCTGTCCACTGATTGGAGATTGAATGACACATAAGAGCGGTCCTTGAGAATAAAAGCCATTTATTTATCTAGTTGACGGTGGAACCTTTCTACCATTCCATTTGCTTGAGGATGGCATGTAGTGCAGCGTATTCTTCTGGAACTTAGAATTTCAGGCAAGTTGTCGAATAGTTAAGATTCAAACTAAGCTCCTCTGTCCGTCGTTATTGTAACAGCTGCACTAAAAGTGGTTACCTAGTTCTGTATGAAGACTTTGGCCACTGGTTAATAGTTTATAATCCGTATAAACCATGATTTCTCTGCCTTCAAGCATGTGTCGGAAATGCTTGTTGATTAGGTAGATTGAAGGTTCTTGACCGAGGGTAGAATATCTCGTCTCTGCTTTAAAAAGAGTGCGGTCGGTTTCCAGGCGTTTTTAACCACTTGGTTGAGAGTACCTCCCACAGCTTTGTCCGAAGCTTCTACCATCAAAGCAAGTAAGTAGTGGGAATTTGGATAAGTTGACGCAAATGTTTGAGCAAGTTTACCATTTAATTCTCTCCGTTTTCCTTTAGATGAATCCGTCAATAGTTGAATTTGTTATACCTCGTACTTGATAACTTGACTAGCCGCAAAGCAATCTTAGCACCTGAACGCTTTGAATCCTTAGCTCCAAGGTATATCCCGATCTAGTGACACAAGAATCCAGAGTATTATGGGAATAGGTCTTTATTCAATAGCGTGGGTAGGAGACAGTGGAGTGCGGTTCTAGTTATTCAAACACACAAGTATTTCTCAACGTTCAATATAAGCTAATAGGAGATATAATCCGTATGCAGAATAAGGAAGTAAATGAATACTGGAGCCTAATTGTTTTGTCGTATGCTTAAGGTTTGAAGTGAACTTTTAACTAGTCAACCTAAGTTGCTACAAACCCTCCTAGTCGCGAAATCAGAAGACAGGAAACTTCATTTTAGTGAAATGGGAAGTGAGACAAGTACAAAATATTCGTATAATTATAGCTTTCTGAAACAAATAAATCAGTATTATGATCCATCTAATCCGAATTACGAAGTCTCAGCTGCTACCCAAATCGCCTTCATTGTTCTTTGGAACCATAAGCGAAGGAGATGTCAATTGGCTGTCAGATGAACGTAATATGCCCAGTTGTGGCATGTAATCATATTTGGCTCTAGCTGCCTCAAACTTATCAAGCGCTAGTCATAATAACAATAATAATAATTTATTTCCTGAATATCAGGAGCAAGCCATTTTTACAGGCAAGACCAACAATAGCATATCAGATCGTTGAAATAGTTCAGCTGTTATACAGACTTATTATACAATGATGTACAGAGACATTGGAATAATAAACTTTGTTTTAAACTGGCATTTGTCTAGCGCCCATTACAAACATGGCCTCGGGACGACCTTGTGGTGTGGAGGAATAACAGGATGGGTTCTCGTCACCAATACGAGGGGTTATATTTTGACAGAAAATGTAGACGTCTAAACTTTTACGTTGTATAAACCAATCTCCAAGTTCTGAAAAGAAAGAAGGAGGACAAACAGCAGAACCGTGCAACAGTATTATGACAGCTATACTTTTCTGATTATTTAAGTAATCAGAAAAGTATGACTGTTTGAACTGGCAAATACTTGGATATTAAAGCTTATTTGGCAAGTGTTAAATTTTTTATCCTTGATAGGTTGGCTATTTCGGAAGTGTACAATAGTAGTGTTCAGACCGGGTCACTGTGAAAGGTAAGGTTTCATAAGGTTAATGACACATGCTTGAGATATGAGTCGTGAACTGGTATGCTAGATATGGGGTTGGTCCGTGACTTATCATGTCTGGATTTGTAGATAGTTCGGGAAATAGTTGTTTATATGTTGCTCATGTGATTCTATGTCCGGGCTGGTAACTAATAGGTCATCTATATACCCTTGAGCAAATGGCATATCTTGAAGTAAATTATCCATAAACCTTTTGAATGTTTGTGCCGCGTTCTGTAGGCCGAATGGCATGCGTACAAACTCGGATAATCCAAAAAGGTGTTGTGATAGCTGTTTTCGGAATATCCTCCTCAGCTACTGGGATATTGTGGTATGCCGTAACTAAGTCGATTTTAGTAAATGTCTTCATACCCTGTAAGCCATTTGTGAAATCTTGGATATGTGGTATCGGGTACCTGTCTGGTACCGTTTGACGGTTGAGGGCTCTGTAATCCCTGCACGGTCTCCAATCGCCTTTATTTTTCTTTGGGACCATATGCAGAGGAGATGCCCATCGACTATCAGATGGACGTATTATGCCCAGCTGTAGCATGTAATCGAATCCGGCTCTAGCTATTTTAAGTTTATCGAGTGCTAGTCTCCTGGGTTTAGCGAAAGCATGTGCCCTTTCCGTTTTGATTTTATGACATACTTTTAACTTACTTTTGGAAGGTTGAGGGTTCGGTTTCGTAAACTCTGTAAATTCCGCGAGTATATCCTGGAACTTTGCCGTTGTTACTGGCGGAGTTTGTATTAAATTTAGAGAAGTGATACGACTTTCTGTACCTTTTGTATATTTCGAAGTTTCTTTTAATGTCAAACGTCGTATATTAGTGTCAACAAGAAATTCATATCTCTCTAAGAAATCCATTCCTAGTATTGCCAGATCTAAATCAGCTACAGTGAAAATCCAGGCTAATTATCTACTAAACCCCAAATCTAGTGTCATTGTTTTCTGCCCAAACGTCGCGATTTTAGTTTTATTAGCAGCTTGAAGTGTGACTGAGGAAGTTTCTCGACCCCGCTCGGTTTTGTTCATAGGAATGATACTAAGTGTAGCACCAGTATCCACCAAAAAGTTCAAGCCTGAATTCTTATCTCTAACGTAAAACAAGCGACTGTATAGGCACCCCGCGTCAGTCGTTGCCACCTGGAGAGGGGTTATTTGTTTCCCCATATTTTTCAGGGTCTGTTTGGGGCAGGCGCATGGTTGACTGCATTTGGTTGATTGAACACCAAATTTCCAGTGATACCAACAAAATTGTCCAGATTGTTTGGACTCTTGCGACCTGTTACGTGACTTGAATCCCGATCGATGTGATGGCCTACTCTTGTTTCTATGACCCATTTGCATTTTGCTGACAGCCTCTGTGAGACTTAACACTCGCAATGAGTTGTGATATAACTGGATCATTTGCTGATGCTTCTTTCTGAGTATGGAGTATCATACTTGATGCAGTTGGGGGGACCTCTTTCCATTATTCTATCTGCAATACGTGCTAAGTGAGATTAAGAGGTGTCGGGATCTTGTGCATCCAAATAGTGTTGGACGTAGCATGGAAGACCTTGTATCCAACCTTGTTTCAGGACTGCCTCACCAACTGTGTTATCGCCTACTAAGGCTTGGAGATGACGCAAAAATTGTGACGGTGACCAATCACGTAATGTTTCCCCTTGGGAGAGTCCCTGGATTATTTGCCCATCTGATAATAATAGACGATTCATTATTTTGCTTCTTAGAATGGTGTATGGTTGTGGTGCCGTTGGACATAAAATCAAGTCGCGAACTTCTCTGGCTACTGAAGGGGATAGGACTGAACATAAGTCTTGATAGCGAACTCCTTCAGATTTAATATTGTGTCTTTTGAAATAATGCTCTAGTTGAGCAAACCACAACTCGGGGTCACTAAGATCGAATTCTGGGATTAGGATATTCGTAGTCATAACGGTGTCTACGTCTGCTGATGACATATCCTCTAGGCTTCCCGTTTAGACTAAGTCTGCCATGTTATGTGAACAATGTGATAGCGTAATGAGGACGGAAAAATAATGAGTGATAAAAATAAAATACTATGTATATAAAAAAATATATATACGTAATCTTAATTATTGCAAATCAGAAGGCATGTTTTTGTGACTGAATATGAAAAGAAAAAATGATATGAACAACAGAAACGAAATATTTTATTCGACACAGGACTCACCAGTTTAGCACCTAGGTATATCCCGATCTAGTGACACAAGAATCCAGAGTATTATGGGAATAGGTCTTTATTCAATAGAGTGGGCAGGAGACAGTGGAGTGCGGTTCTAGTTATTCAAACACACAAGTATTTCTCAACGTTCAATATAAGCTAATAGGAGATATAATCCGTATGCAGAATAAGGAAGTAAATAAATACTGGGGTCTAATTGTTTTGTCGTATGCTTAAGGTTTGAAGTGAACTTTTAACTAGTCAAGCTAAGTTGCTGCAAACTAATCACCATACGTGTTATTAGATGGTTTGCCTCACCGAACAGCAATGGAATCAACATGCAAAAACGTGATATCTGCAAGTTGCTAATAGCGTTAGATAAGCACAACTGATTATTCAGTCAGGGATGTTCCCAGTTTACGTTTTAGACTAAAATTTAACCACATAGTTTCCAAAAGTTCAAGTGGTAAATGTTTAAAATAAAGTAAAAAATAAAATGACAATATTTTTCTCTTTGTCCTATGTCGACGAAATGTTATCAAAATAGTAGTAGTTTTAAGTATTATTCTTCCTACCTCTCCCCGGACCATATGTTTTAATGTATGAACGACATTGTCATTTTTTAATACGGGGTAGCTAAATATTGTGTTCTTAAACGATCCTTTGAGTAACATAAGTCACAAACCTATCAGCTAAGTCATCAATGAACAAAGATTATTCGATGAAATTAGGTGCTGTAAACATGCTTTACCTAAGGAACTAATCATTTCTTGAGATTTTTCCACTATCAGAAAGCAGTGAGGAAGTTGGACGGAAGCATGAAACAGAAACCCTATATATACTTACTATGAATCACACAATGAACCAGGGCAACAACGATGAATTTGGAAAATGACCCAGATTGGGAAGCCGTTTTGTAAAAAAATATTTATGACCAAATACTTACATGGAAACGAACACACCGATTTTAATTTTATATTATCTCCTTGCACTCTAACCCTTTATACAAACGGTGGTGCTGTTCTTCAGGTGTGATTGATTTTCATTATTTTTTGAAGTAGACTCTTCTTGACTTGAAGGCCATTTAAGAAGCAGGTGAGTAAACACCTGATAGCTGGACAGTGAATGGGAAAATCGTACCTCGCCAATATGGTGTTGGATAACCCGCTCGAGGTACTTCCTCAAACATCCTTGCCTCATTTTCTTACCCTCTTATTTTCCAAGCTGCAGTTACCATTAGGACGTCATGTTCACTAAGTATGCAACCATCATTTGTAGATGAATGTCAACGCTACAATATTAGATAATGAGTTCAAGAAGTATATGTCATACACGTAGTATCGTTGAATACTGACAGACTGTTTATTACTGGTTAAATGTCAGGCGCTGGACTAGCTGGTAGTTCTCCATTGAGCTACAGTGGCAGAATAGAGATGACTTTGTTCGATATGTTGATCGAACCAACTCTCATATTGAAGTGGATTTTAGGAGCAAGCTAATGTGGTAACTTAGGTCGGCTGGTTAAGAGTTGATTTCAAACCTTAAACATACGCCAAAAAAATAAAGCCCAAGTACCCATTTACTTCTTTATTCTGCAAACGGATTATATTTCCTATTATCTTATATTGAATGTTGAGAAGTTCAGTGTGTTTGAACAATTAGTATAGCGCCTAACTGTCTCCTGTCCCTCGACAAAGAAAATAATGGCTTATTTCCTAATAATCTGATTTCTTCTGTCAATAGAAAGGATCGTACCAAGGCGTTAATAATTGATAGTAACGTCTCTGTCTTTTAACTGTCTTTTTGTAGCTAAAGAAGCAAACGTGACATAATAATGGCGGTATGCATCCGTGCATTCATTATTCAACCTCTTTTCTATTGAAACACAATGTGATTACTATTAGGAAGAGCATGTATATCCCCGTTGATTTGTTATAGACTGAAGCTGGTCAGTGATTGTTGCTATATGTGCATCCTTAGCGGATAGCCTCGATATAGCGAATTTTTCACAAGTATCATATTAGTTGGATTGTGACTGGCAAGTGGAATCCAGGACGCTCGTTTCGTCCTATTTGGGACTTATCGGCTGGATGTACCTAGTCTAGTGGTGAACGCGGTGGCGTTCGACACGAAACGGACTGAGTTCGAATCCCAGTGTGAACATCAACATTAGGATGCAGGTACATCCGGCCGATGAGTCCCAAATTGGACGAAACGCGCGTCCTGGATTCCACTTGCCAGTCACAATCCAACTTATATAATACAATGTGACTACCTTGTTAGTGTATAGTTTTAGGTACTGATTATCAGTAGTATATTTGTAGCTTGATGAACTTCATACCATGTTTTAAAGTGACAAGTCCTCATTATTCCCTATTAAAAGGTTCCTAATATCATGTGTCACTGTCCATCAAGGACTTAACGAGCTTGTAGACGGTAGCGGGTTGTTCACAGTGATGTAGATATAAGCAAAGTACTCACTATTCCTTATACGTTTTTAAAGTTTATTGGGAAAAAATCTCTACAATATTCTTTGGAAAATTTTGTGGGCATCCAGAAATTTCAAGCAAATGGTGTCATTGTTATTTGTTAATTACAGCGTGATAATGTAATAAATTAAATGCTTCTGGGCAAATCATTCATTATCGACATCAATGACACGTCCTTCTACAAAGCGGTAAACAATATTTTCCTCAAGTAAGTTTCTCCTATGTGGAGACACATTTTCACACATCACAATTGCTTCTCAAAAAGTACTAGACCTGATATCAATTTAAGTTCGACACTGTGGACTATACCTATCTCTGTAACTAACTGTCACCAGGTATCTGCAGTAGTTATTGCATCCTAAAATTTAAATGGCAGATTACCTAATTTTCAAAACCAAATGATCCGTAAGCAACCTGTCCTTACTTGTTACTCACTTTCAAAGCATTTGGTAACTACTCCTTAGGTCTTCAGGACTAAAAGCACGGCAATCATAGTACTTATAGGAGGAAAATGGCAGACCTGTAAATGGCCAATCATTTAATGTTATTTCCTTGTCATTATCCCAGTTACAGTAAATGTATATGTGATTCGGCCCTTCCAACTTTGCGTGCCACATTATCGCTAACTTAATTTTGATTTGTTTGTCATGATTAATCTATTCATTCTTTGAGCCAGACATTTCAGCTCCATTTTATCGTTTGTGCTAGGCCGTTTGTTTAGGAATTCCGATTACCTAGCATTTTGGAGGGTTTATTTCTATGGTTTGTTAAGTAGAGTGGTTATACTTAGTGGTGTAAAATAAACATACGTTTGGACTTCAATTTTTTTTGCTTTGGATTACTTCAAACTGCAGTTACAAAGTCAACAAAGGGCATTTAAACCAGCTGTCAATCAAACTATTCAGATAGGCCTGGCTAGTCGTAATCGTATGACTTTAGAATACTAGTTATCCTAATCCCAGAAGCCAAATCAACGGTAACAACACTTTTTGCTGTATGCATATATTGTTCAGTCACTTAGAATACATGATAACACAACGTTTATAACAACGGTACAAGTTCTTTAAATTTGACAAGATATAAAAATGTCCAAAACAGTAAATTAGGAAACAACGTTCTGTACTTATGAAAGTATATTGGTTATCACTTCATTCCACGAATGCCACAACCGATTCCACGAGGAAAGTGTGGAGGTTTAACAACGGATGACAGACCAAACAATGTTCAATAATGCTAATGTGCTAGCTCCCTTGACACTCCCTGGGGAAAAAAACGTAGACTTTTTTTATGCGACCAGGTAGACTCTTCGGTTCGCGTAGCCGAGGCTAGGGAGGAAGGGGATTGCTACACAAGGAAAACAAACACCATGCATACATGCGCACACGCATGAATGGCAACACCGTTTAGTCAAAATACTTATTGCTCAGATTCTCCCCGGTATGTGACAAGATGTTACTCGATCCGTGAAGACAATAAGCTTTTAGGACTTACAGTAGCATATTTGAAGACCACTTGTCATGCACACCTACATGCATCAGATGAAGCACCAAAATAATAATAACAGCTTTATTATCAAGGATCATTTTGTACATGAGAGCATACTAGTTTACAGGCATAATCATAGTGACGTTGGCTTATCTAAATACAAGGATTTTGATAGTCAGTGGTAAGGTATTCTCACTACATAAAAGTACTATTAAAAAACACGTCTAATGACATCTAAGTTTAGGGTACTATTTTGGCGCACTTCTGACAAGCAACCACGGGCCTTTCGTCTCTGGCTCTATGATTCCAAGAAGTGGCTGGGAGTAAATAGAACAGGACCATACAGCATATTCAGATACGGCATAAGGATAACAGTATTTGGAACTTGGATAAGGAAGATAATGAAGCATATATGTGGGGTATTCTTCCGTAGTGGTGGAATCTATGAAGGTTGATTTTGAATGGTGAGTTATTGATGCATTAAGTACGTTGTTAACCAGCTTAAGAGTAAGTTGCCTTAAAAGAGACCCATTGCTTATGAAAGCAGTCCACAAGCTCGGGGAGATGATATAGAAGAATATACAAAGTGGAAAAATTCAGTTAACTAGTAGTTGTGAAAAATTGGTCTCTATCCAGAATCTTCTTCTTTCTGTTATTTTCCCTACTACAATGCCCATGATTGCAATGTTTAAAGATTAAGAACCTTAATGAGCAACTACTGATTAAGCTGAGGTTAAGTGGCAAGTTGTGGAGGATTTGGTACGAATCTCTAGGTTCTAAGTATACTACTTTAAGTACTGATCGGCAGTATCTAGTTTGCATACTCTAGTTACACATTGAGCTGGCCGAGTACTTCAAATGTTATGCTAGAGTTTGACTAAATCGATAGTTTATTTAATGCCTTGAAGTCACTAGATAACTGGTTTATCGCTCGTATAAAATGGACAATGCTATCTAAGGTACGGATTTCTGACTGTAGGCTATTCCAAATGGCAGTGGATTTGTGCATGGGGAAAAACTAGATTGTATTCCAGTCCTACAATGTTCCACCCATATAGTACCTGTGTGGTTTCTGAGGCCGTAGTTAGGTGCTTCGTTAAATCTTCATATAGGGTCAGGGAAGTATGCTAGACGGTGTAAAACTTTGAAATAAAATCTCAGATTAAGCCTAGCTTGCTTTTTCCACGAACTTATGAACTACGTCTTAACTTTAATGCTTGCCATAATCATGATCCAAAATAAATAAATAAATGATAGCCTGTATTTCGTTTGCCAACAATTTATAGTAATTGAATACTGGCTTGTATATGTTAAGAAGTATCACCCTTGATAACTTAATCCACATTAAATCACTGAATGTACTTACACACTGAAATTATTTTTTCTCGAAATTCCCTCATCGTTCTAGTCCTCAGAAGCCTTGTATAGTAATCGCTAAGAATGAAAACGTTGGGTTGGTGTACATTATCCCGCTTTTACCCAAATGCATTGTTGTAAGTACCACAACCTATTTTCGTTCCTTCTCTTTCATTTTAGCTGTCGCGAATGAAAATCCTATGACTCAATTAATTTTATTTTTCCTAAACGTTGAAGTATTTTAACACCGTGATTTTACCATCAGTTTATGTCCATCAAAGAAGGCCAAACATATCGTAGACACCACTACTCATCGCCTATCAATCCAGTAAAAAAATAATCTGACAGCATCATCAACCATTCAGATCGCCTTTGTATGTTTGATCTTTTCCGAAAGATACGTACGTCTGTTCTACAGAGACCAATAACATCGCTAGTTTAACTTTACGTCGTAGTCTGCAATTTAATGATTTGACCTCGCTTGTAAAAATGATTTGCTCCTGGTATTAAGAAGTAAATAAGAGCTCTAAATGTTCTACGACTTCCCTCTAAGAATGAATACACATAGGTGCCAGTGCCACACATAGTTAGCCCTTCCATTTGGCTTTTGTCTGTTTACACGTGCACCTAAATTGACTCTCACGAGCTCTAACCAATCCACAGAATCATAATTCAAGAAAAACGAAAGGTACTTGAAAGTCCAAAAATAGTGGTTATAGTAATATTCACATCTATTTGATTTCTCCTGCAAACTGGGATGCTTCCAGAACATATGACTGTCTGAATATAAGATTTGTAGTTCCTGACATTACTCCGATTATAAGTTTGAAATAATTATTACCTAAACGAATATTGAAACCTCACTAGCGCATTTGTGCAGTACGAAAGAATGTTATAGCAAATGATAACTCCCCTCTACATGTGACTTCTTTAAAAATAAACATACGAAGAGAATTTAGTCTCACCCACAGCCAACGACACAACAAATTTTTCACCTTCTGACGGATGGTAATGTTATTTCTATTGTTAGCATTACTATCCACAAAGGCCTGCCATGAGAAAGCTATATTTGAACCTTGTTAAGTAAGCAGTTTTACAGCTGTTTCAATAGACGTCTACATATTAGCAACTAGAGAATAGATGTAAATCTTTAGTCCACAATTTACTAATATAAGCTTAATCAAATGAAATATCAATTAATAGTACTGTATACTCGTCAGAGTAATCAGTAATTATGATATAGCCTTCAGGTAGCGGTGATAACTTTAGAAATCATAATCTTATTATTTTAATGGAAATGCTCCACAAGAATATACAAATTCAAATGCAAATTCTGTTTGCAACTATTACACCCCCCCATGGTTACATTCGTCGTAATAGTAAGAGAGAAATCGTTTAAAGTAAACGTTCCTCTCTGTAAGAGTAACCACTAAGCAGCTTGAGACATTACTAAACAGTGATTCATAAGCTACTAAGTCTTGACGACTAACTGCACCGATCATAAAAATTATCTGTAACGCTATATCATTTAAAAATTTTGGTGTTGACTGTAACAAATAAACTTGGAAACGAGTGAGAAGTATAAGAGGAATATGATTACAATTCACGAAAAACGACGGTGGATGCTAAAAATATGTGCATAATTATTATCAAGTAACTATCAAGCTAACGGATTATTATTAAATTACCCAGAAGCGTTCTTGTGATATCATCAGGTCGGGTATTATTAGATTATTTATTATATCCCCAACATTCAGGTGGAAAGATGGACCAGTAGTGTTCTTATCAACGCAGTCAAAGCTGTTACTTTAACTTGACTGGGTGGATGATGAGTGTCAATGATGCCTGTATGCAACATTCAAAACTATTACCAGTATAAATGCTTTAACGCTTATACTACTAAAATCACCGATAAACAAAACTAAAAAGATGCATTCACTATTATTACCTTTGTTGCTTGATATTTAGATTCAAAATCAGAGATAAATAAATACTATACTCATATATGGAAATTGGTTACTGAACATTTGTTATAATGCGTTAGCTGCGTAAAATAATCAAACAACTTGTTTTGAAGGACACACTAAGTTTCCGCGATTACTGTCTTCGTTTTTCGAAGCCACTTTTCCTGCATTACTGATTGTTTTCTTTGTTCCCAGAGTTTAGTTTAGGACTGCTAAATGTAGTAATAAATTTAATCATGCTTAATGGAGTAAGAATATAACCAAAGCTTTTTCTAAATTAAACTTCTTTTTCTTTCAAAAATGTGACTTTTTGTGGAAACTCTATTGTTATCAAACAGGGTTATAATCTTTAGGAAGTCAATGATTTTTATTTGAAAAAAACACTTTTGTTACTGGAATTTTGAAAACGCTTATGACGGGGGTAGACACACTGAATGTCATGGAAATTATATATTTCTAAAATAAATTGGCGCGCTAAAGTTTATGGTAACTAACAGGATTTTATAGTGGTTCAAGAATAAAAAGGCATTTACTTTCAAGAGAATACTTATTACATCTCAAGTTGATTCATAAGACAATCAGCAGAATGGTCTAAAAGCAAATCACTAAGCAAGAAGCAGGTTCGAATGTGTAAAATAAAATACTTTGTAACTTGTTGAGCTGAAATAAAACTATAGTCGATGGTTTTGATGGTGATTCTACGTGTATGTCACTAAAGTATACGCTAGACATCATCAAGTATCATGAGTTGTCTTTCCAGAATACTGTTAACATTTAAACCCATAAGCAATAAGAAGATGGAAAGCAGCAGCTGGTGAGAAGAAAAATACATCTGCTGAAGACTCAGTATAAATGGATTTATGACATTTATGCTACCTATCTATAAAAGCAGTTGCTTTCAACTCAGTGCCGTGTCGCGATCTGACCTTCAGCTATTATTGATCACTAAAGTTAGCAGAGTCAGCACCAATCACTGATACTCATATAACTATTTATTTTTGAGGGGCTAATTACTGCTATTACAATTTTTCAGAAAATTAGTCAGTGCAGGTAGCGATAATATTTAAGTTGATGCCAGCTATATGTACTCCAAAGAAATAAAAGCATGCAACAGACAGAAAAAAATTGACAACATACATTGCAACATGTCAGGTTAAAATCAGTTTAAAATTGTTCGGTACAATGTACGTGTTATGAAGCCGTAAACTTTTAGATATGTAACCGCGACTTAATTATTCGAAATAAATCTATATAATTGACAGAGAAAAGTTTACTGATTACCGTTATAGCATCAGAAGTTTTAATAGTTGTGTTAGGGAAATAATCGGAGATAAAATGTACTTTTTGTGGCTGTTAAAATATAAACGATTTTTTTAATGTTTAGAACTATGCATGTTAACATATTTGATAGTGACACATTTATGTTTAAAGTTTCTAAATCACATGGTTTGAATTATTAATGCATAAATAATCATAAATGTAACTGGTAAACAACGTGCTTCTAATTATTAAGGCGTTGAACTTTCATGAAAGTGATATTTAATCACACCAGTATTGTAATGTCAAGTAGCATTTTGGAACAGATATAAAGTTTGGAAGATCACTATTTACAATTCGTTTTCGTACTATGGTAATTGCAAATAAGTTTTTTCGCACCAGCTTGCTTCTGAAATAAGCATAAACATTTTATAATGTCTTTCATTTTAAGATTAG
Organism: Schistosoma mekongi; assembly: GCA_034768735.1. Taxonomy (NCBI): domain Eukaryota; kingdom Metazoa; phylum Platyhelminthes; class Trematoda; order Strigeidida; family Schistosomatidae; genus Schistosoma; species Schistosoma mekongi. Next base: position 35,545,394 of record CM068306.1, read on the forward strand.
GCCCTTTATTATATAGTTTAAAAGTGTAAACAATCAAAGTACGCAGAAACTTTAGTCAAACGCGTGCACTACTTTTACGAATTTAATAACTGTTTTCTCCCGTTAGCTGGTGAATAGCGATTCAGTCAATGAAAGACACCACTCTTGATTTGTAATTTATTAAAAATGTCTTCTAGTCAAAATAATTCACGTAGATATATTCAAAAATCAGCAGAAAAATTAAAAAAACCCTTAGTTTCTTATCTGCTGACATTAATTTTGCCTTATGATAATTTTAAAATTTAAACTAAATTAATGTTTTGACAAAAGTATAGTCTGCATTATTACTCACGCTTATTCTGATATTTCTGCTCTTACTAACATAACAGTGATAGAACTGTTTAAACATGCAGCTAAGTTTATTTATGTTGCCTCCAACTCTCTTTGGAGCCATTAATTTATTTTATTAAACACATTTTTTAAAGAATATTAAAAACGTATCAGAGCAAAATGATTATGGTATAGTTTATTAAGTCCTTAGGCATAGTACTAGATGAAATTTATCTGTTTAACTAATGTGAACCTCCACTTGGGCGGTTATATTCGCATTTTTATTTTCAAATCAAGCGACACAATTTAATGTACTTATTGTAATAGAAATGCAGCAAAGTGTTTGCACTTATTATGATGTTTGGATTTCGCCTTACCTTTGGAAGTTACAGTGTACACTTTATCATAATTAGGTTGGAATATGTATTATGCCAAAACATACTTCTTTGTTTAACAAAATTGATATTTACAAGAACTTATTAATAGAATGCAAAAGAAATTATGTCATTTGGTAACAAAAAGCGCAAAGCATGTCTAAAGTTGACTTACTTTAAAATAAACGAAGTAAATGGTCATTGATAAAAACAAATTTTTCAGATTTAAAGTTCTTGAAAAAGCAAGTTTGAGTATATTTTTATCATCCGATCAAGAAGCAACTCAGTGCATAATAGCAATAGAGCTTTTTCTTCAAAATGCTAGGCAAACGAATGGTGAGTCTATCTATTAATTATTGTCTGATAATAGATTTGTTGCACGATTATTTTTTATGTTAGTCAACTATTTGCTATGTTTACGTTAAGTTTTGATCTGTAGACTGATGAAAGGTGAGAACGTGGGCATGCAAAATTGGTAATATATAGTAAAACTAGCCAAACTAATAATCCGAAATACTAGATACACAGGTTTGCCACTTTGGTAGCTGTTCAAAATGACCAGACTAATTACATCAACTCTGAAGAATAAATTTAACGCCAAAGCATGTCAAGAAGACAAAATACTTTAACTTAACTACTGCCAACTAGAGTAGCAATTTTTAGAAACCGTAGTGGTTTAAAGCAGCTGACTAAACATGTGTCACAAGTTCGAAGTAAATATTAATTTAAATGTATCATAATAAAATCTACTATTAAGAGCTGACCATACCAAAACATATTAATATAATGCCTTTAAAATAGATTACACTACTAAGTCTAAGTTTTTGTTCCTGAACGTGCTGCCACCTTGACGTGGTGGTCGGGCTTGCTTATCGTGATGACTCAATCGGGCTATACTGGCTGGAACAATCATTCCTCTAGGTCCTACCCTGCCAGGCAGGTCGGTTGAAGAGCGGCGAGACCAAAAGCAGCAAATATAAGGTCCGAGGACGAAGTCGTACTGCCGGCTGTACAGAGGTGTGACGGCAGTAAGGTGTTTTCCTCGGACAACCAGCATAGCAGAGATACTGCCTTCCCACAAAGGAAGGGTGGGGTTAGAAAAGGTCGACTCTAAAAATGCACACCTCACCTTAATCCACGGATTTCCGTTTCCGGCAGTAAGGCCTCAACAAGTACGGAGCTACAACAACAAAAACCTCTCAAAAAGGCCGTGTGTGACCGGCCTCAAGCAGTTGTTCCTTGGACACTGCGGTCACGCTCCCAGGTCTTTCAGACCAACCCTAACACATTTTGCTTTTCAGGTACATCAAGAAGAACCCTTCCACAGCGTGGGAAACTGGAAAGAGATAACCGCCCTCATACCGCCAATAACATGCAAGATCACTGCCATTTTAATCAAACTCCTTCTTTTATTCCTAATGTTTATCCTGCCCCCACCTTCAAGCCTAAATCCTTATCTTCAACTTCCTCCTGTGTCATTAGAGTACTAAGACCACGCTAGAAACTTCACATTGGTGCATTCAATGTACGAACCCTGTGTCAAATAAGGCAACAAACCTCCCTAGCTAGGACATTAGAATCCCGCTCGATTGACGTATGTTGCGTCTCCGTAACACGCATACAGGATCCTAGCGTGGTCATTCACTTGACCTCACCTAGTCAGAATGAACAACCTTCGCGATACACTCTTCGTTTATCTGGCGATTCAACAGCAACTTCTCGTCGGCTCGCCGGTGTAGGTATTGCGTTAAGTATAAAAGCAAAACAGGCGCTTCTTGAATGGATTCCTGTCGACAGTCGCCTATGTGCCGTCCGACTAAATGGTTCAGTAAGAACTCGGAAAGATAGGGACACACGCCGTTGTCTTTTCGTTGTTTCTGCCTACGCTTCCACCGACTGTAGCCTGGATGAAGTGAAAGATGAATTTTACAGAAATTTTTCTAAACTACTTCATAGGGCCAAACACTCAGATTTGGTAATCTTGGCTGGTGATTTTAACGCCCAAATAGGTAGCTTGAACCAATCTGAAAGACATTTAGGTGGATGCTTCAGTGTTCCAGCTCAGAGAACGGATAACGGCGACCGTCTGCTGCAGCTTTGCTCAGATGATCGGTTATTTCTAGCCAACACGAACTTTAAGCATAAGGAACAACATCGTTTAACATGGAGACCTCCTGGCCCTACTCAACGGTGAACTCAAATAGATCATATCGCGATTAGTCACCGTTGGAGAGGCTCGATAGAAGATTGCCGATCTTTCTGGAGTACATGTTTGGATTCCGACCACGCTCTAGTGCAAGCGCGCGTTTGTTTGCGTCTTACTGGGCGAAGAAACAATACCACAGGAAAACCTGTTAGAATTTAGTTTAGTAATGAAACAGCCAAGATTAAATTCCAGGAACAACTGAGGAATCACTTAAGCAAGCAGCTGTGGCATCTACAATAATATCTATCAAGGACTTAAATCAACATGACAAGAAAAATCAATGGATCTCAATGGCTTCTGTTGATTTAATAGACTCCCGAAGACTTATTCCATCGGGCTCCGAACACGATGATGAACGACGTGTAATCAGGCATAAACTGACGAAAGGTCTGCGGAACGACCGTGAGCAGTGGTGGGTAACGTAAGAAAAGGAAATGGGAAAGTCAGCGGTGTTAGGTAACACTAGAAAACCTTTCAAGCTAATAAAAGAAACCGGGGTTAAAATATCCAGCGTTAGTAAGACGATTTCCGAAAAAGATGGAACGCTTATTAGCTCTCAGTCTAGACGTTTAGAACGATGGGCTGAACACTTCGAGGAACAGTTTAGTTGGCCTTCAGCTACTCTAAAACTTCCCATTATTTAGAGACAGCAGGAATGGAAAGTCAACTTAGGTTCCCCGGCTCTTGTCAAAGTCGAAAAAGTTATAGCCAATCTAAGGCAAGGCAAAGCAGTGGGTGCAGACGGATTATCCCCAGAGGTCTTTAAGGATGGTGGTCCCACATTGACAACCAGACTGACTGATATTTTGACTAAGGTTTAGGAACTTGACATAATTCCGTCTGACTGGTGTTGCTCGTTAATCGTCCCAGTATATAAGAAAGGGTCAAAATCGTCCTGCAATAACCATAGAGGAATTAGTTTGACTAATATAGTGTCTAAATTACTAGCTTCTATAGTTATCAGACGCTTAACTGTAACTCGTGATCTACAAATACGAGAAAATCAGACTGGTTTCAGACCTGGTTGCGGTTGTATAGACCAGATATTCACCGTTCGTCAAATCTTAGAACACAGACATACTTCTCGTCGGCCGACAATAGTGGTTTTTCCTGACTTGAAAGCGGCATTTGACTCTGTAGACCGTGAAGTTCTATGGCAGTGTCTTTCATTGAAAGGCGTGCCCCTGAAGTACATAAAACTTGTTAAGGCTTCTTACTCAAACACTATTAGTCATGTCAGAGCATATGGCGAACTGTCATCTGAACTCGTAACCTCAAGTGGTGTCCGTCAAGGCTGCCCACTTCCCCCATTTTTGTTTAATTTCATAGTTGACGTACTGTTAGAAATTACACTTTCATCGTCTGACTTTTCAGGAATCGATCTCCTACCAGGAAATTCACTTATTAACTTAGAATATGCTGATGATATAGTCCTGTTTGGCGAAGACGCTGATAAGATGCAGAAGCTTTTAACAGCTATAAGCTCGAATGCAAGCATTTTCGGAATGTTTCTCCCCCTCTAAATGCAAACTATTGCTCCAGGACTGGTTTTCGTCAACCCCTGAACTAAAGATAGGAAGTGAAGTAGTTAAACACGTCGACCACTTCACTTATCTTGGAAGTCTGATTAGCCCTAATGGGTTACTCTCTGACGAAATCTCAGCACGAATTCAAAAAGCTCGTTTGGCTTTTGCCAACTTACGTCACCTATGGCGTAGACGAGATATTCATTTCTCAACGAAAGGAAGAGTGTACTGCGCACCCGTTTGCTTTGTCTTACTGTATGGGTGTGAGACGTGGCCATTAAGGGTAGACGACACTCGAAGGTTATTAGTTTTTGACCATCGATGTCTACGAAACATCGCTCACGTTAGCTGGGATCACCGAGTAAGTAATAACGAGGTTAGACGACGGGTGTTAGGCAAATGTGGTAAATCGGTCGACGAGGTTGTGAATCTTCATCGACTGAGGTGGTTGGGACATGTGTTGCGTATGCGGCCAAACTAAAACATGGCATCGGTCTATGAAGTCACTGACTGCCGATTTGAGTCGTGTCAGTAGCTGCAGACTACCTGGATGGGGTCCTCGCGATTACCGTAACCAGTGGCTAGAAACACTGAGTGACATGGCCCAGAATCGGTCACAATGACGCAGATGTATTCACTCATTGTCCTCCCTTAAATCATGAGCTTCAATTTATTCCATAACTTTCTTTCTACGCTTCCTGAACACTCCTTTTCACTATTATTATTTTATTTTATTGAAGTAAATTTCACTAATGGTGGTTGTGTTAATCTTGCGGTGCCACGGTGGTATGGCAACTTGAACCGATGCGCACATGTGCCAGGTTCTATGTTGATTGTACATACATACATACTAAATTTTTGTCAACGTTTTGGCAAAATATAACCTTAATCTGTTTATTTTTTGATTCAGATGAACCTTATTTAGTGTATGCAAATCCTAGAAGTAGATCAAAGAATGCTCTAAATAGTTTTAACTTTGACGTTGTTCCTATTTGGTAAACAGTGAATATTTCTTGCGAATTATTTTGCACAGGTAAAATTAATTATTTTACAAAGCCTAATCTCTTTATAAGTCTAAAAACTCGAGAAATAACAAGATTTAAAGAAAGAAATAAAGTTGTTTTATTTTAAGGCCTATTATCAACTTTAACAGCTCAAAATTTTAATGAGTATTAAACATCTAGATGCTTAACATGCTTTATCTGTTCAGGTCGAGGTGAATGTTCAGAATTAGAATATTAGCTGTAATAGTCAGAACAAAGACCAAGACACATTAGCAACTGTAATTGAGTTTGATGTCCATTTTTATAGATTAAATGCGTGTAGATTAATCCTTTTATAGTCTATGAAGGTTTTCAGACTGAAACGGTTTTATTTCAAAATTTTATCGAGTAATTAGGAAATCGTCTGTTTTGATTTTTTGGAGACTATGTAATGCCAAATGCTATTTAATTCTACTCACAGATATCATTTCTATACGCAATAAACCCAACTACAATTATATGTATAGCTTGGCCTTTTGTTCCGTCTATTACGACTATTATTTTCATTTTAATCATTCACTCTAACTTCAACAGATAAAATATGCTAAAAATCTAACTGTTTATTGCTCTTTATAGTTCTGAACATTTGAAGTTGATAACAGGCCTTGAAATATAACAACTTTATTTTACTCCGCAGGTCTTCATCTTCCTGGGTTATTCAAGATCAATTATCATGTTTAACTCCAATGTATAGTATAATTGTGCAATAATAAGTTGAATATAGGATAATACATAAACTAATTGCCACTAGGTAAAATGTAACTAAAAGAAATAGACGTTAAGCTTCATTGTTATTTTCTAGTTTATTTGAAATTGTAAAACCAAAATTACTAGTGTTTCGAGAACAGAGTTTGTATCAATCACAAATATAGAAAGAATAGCTTCGCCCATAAAAGACTACTTATTACTAAATTTTGCTTCATGACTGCAACTAAAATGAGAAAAACAATTGATCGTCATTGGCAAAGATTAAACTATCCTTTTGTTTCTCTGTAGTTTACCGGTTTGAATAAAATTTCATTAGAGTAGTAAGCAAGAGCTAAATACAACGACATGAGAAAGTTGCGACTTCGATATGCGATAATAATATTAATCTATACTCCATAACTTTGGTGTTTTCTTGAGGTACACATTAAACATATTACTCATATACTAGAGCATGCCTAGTTTGTTACCAGGGAAAATAAATATAGTAAACATTTCCGCAGAAAACACATATTACGTGAATTAACAAGTTATCACTTCTAAAAGTCCTCTGTATTTCTCTGCTTTTTTACTGTCAGTGGTTTTACATTATAAATACTGTAAATTTGATAAGCGTTTAGTCAGAACTAATTCATCTAATTTGGAGAACGTGATTTTATGGAAAGTTTTGTACGTAAGTAACTCACATTATGTCAAATTATCCACACCAAGAGTTTATTCGACAGTCTGTTACTGTATTTTTGACTTTGAATTCGTTTGTATAATTTCTAGACAATTAACTTACGGGTAAAACTAAACTACGCCGACGAACTTGAGATGGCTAATAAGACCCAAGGTATTTGTTTCGAGGTCGCGCGCTCATTTAACTTCCGAATGCTAACATTGGATCAGCTTATTGCAATTTTCAGTGAAGACGCTATTATTTCTAACCGACAAGCTCTCGGACTGCTTCGTAGAGAGTTCGTTTGTGATTGTGGCCTCAATATGACTCAAATACAATCCACTCGTAGGTTCTTGGAATTTACGACCAAACATTAGGAAAGGGACATTTTTAGTATGTCCCAAATCGAACTGCAAGGACCCTGATACCAATAATTCGAATGTATGTTCAACCAAGATCCATTATTTATACTGACGACTGAAAAGCATATCGGCCTCTTCGTAGACTTGGATATGTTCACCATGTCGTAGCTCACCAAAGACATTTTGTAGACCCATGTACTGGTGTTTACACATAAAACATTGAAGGATACTGATCACGTCTCAAAGAGGTTTCTAAGACCTTAGAATGGTTCTAGAAACAACATAACTTGGAGCCATATGGATGAGTTCCTATATCGCTCATATTTTGAATTTAAACTCAATGAATCCGTCTCCAACCTCCAAAATTTTAAAAATCATGTTAAAACATTGTATTATGTGTAATTTTTTTCAATTTCGTCGGTTTTCATAATAAATAATGATTTTATCTTCCAGTGCATTCTCATTGTCTAAAATGTACCTCAAGGTCGTCGGTATAATTTAGTTTCACCCTTTTATCAAGAAGTGATTATGCTCACATCAGTGCAGAGCATACGCTGATAATGGGTGTTTTGCCAGCGGGTAGTGCTAATTTAATCGCTGTGTCTGTATGTTATCGTTCCGGGTAATTAAATATGTTTACAATGCAAAAACGATGGTTAACATTTGTAACATTGCAGTAGACCTAAGCTTCTATAACATGTAGACTATAAAATTAACAAAATAATTTAAATAAATACCTATATGTTATGTAGTATTAATGTTTTGTCAATAAATCTACCCTGTTAAATCTGTTGAAATAAAACACAAGAATTTTGCCAGATAATGCGGTTACTTATTAATTAGTCTACATGACAAGAACGTAGGTAGTTGGTTATTTCGATGAAAAGTCATAATTAATGACATATCAAAAATATTACGGTAGACGCTATCCACTATCCTCAGCATTTGTGGTTTAGTAACTGATTAATATTTCTTTCTATCTTTAGTCACTAATTACAGTCTCGGCGTGATATTTCTGTCATAAGAAGTCAAATGAATAAAATTATGCGTACTACGAGCAGTTATATTGGTGTTTGTTGTGGTAGACTTATTGCATATCTTAGTGATCCTTGGAAACATACAAAGTGTCCACTTAATTTCATATAATAATGTCTTCTGCCCACTTAAAAGTTTTGCCATTAAGAACCTTATGAGATTTTATTTGCTTCATAAAGCATTTAATCTCACAAATCTTGTAGTTCGTAGCAAGGGAGATTATCAAACGATATTGACCATTTTATTATTTACAGTCTTATTTATCGGTGGTTTTTGTATGGTTCATCACCCTAATGTGTATCTTACTAGTGTTGACAACAAACTAAACACTATATATTGGTCTGTTGTAATGAAGTTATTTTGGAAATAATTATCAAATAGATAAATACAGCACTAGAAAATAAAAATTCATACTGGTTATACAAATCAGCAGCAAATTAGTGGATAGTGCAGTGAAACATGAAGCGGAAAAAAAGAGTTTACATTTTAGCCTGAAAATGGGCACTGTAATCAAGGTGCATTCAAATAATGAGTCCCATATGGAAAGAAGCACCTGTCGTATGTTTCACCATCAATTACAGGCCAGATTTATCAACTATATGGAGATAAATTATTTTCGTATCGGACTGTGACCGTTTGGTCCAGTTATTAACGTTACGATGATAAGTACTAAGCTGTTCACGAATTGGTTGTTATTTACTTTTTATTTCTAATTTTAGATACACATAAATACGTTTTAAGTGGCTTTATAAAGTGATAAGTTGTTTTTTACCAATAACTGACAATCGTCAAAGAATCACTAAAACCACTATAGCGAGTACTGATACAGTGCATTCACAGATACATGAAGGTCAGAGATCAGACTTTATGAGAGAGTTTGAAGAGTTTCATACTAAATGAGGACTGTTGTTAATTATCCCCTAACCGTAAAATTTTCTCAAAATATCGATATATGAAAACAATCACTTTTACATACTGCGTCAACCAGTCGTCAAATGGAAAGTAATTACAAGTTAGAAAAATATTTATCTTTATACGTTATTTTTATTTTACATAGTTTGTTTGGAACTTCATCACTTTTGCTACACTGTGCCTTCCTTCTAACATTACCAAGTAAAAATTTACCAGTAAACCCATGTGACTAGAGTGATGGTCATAATAAACATTCCAACTTAACCTTACCAGTTTTACCTTGTATCAGTCCATTGAACGGTATACATTTTGGAACATGTGATGCAAATTTTCACTGATTTGGTATTCAAAGTATTGAATGGGGTTTATTTGCTGATGTAGATTATAAAAGTGAACGATTTCAATGGGTGAGTGAAAACAGATTTTTACTGTATATTATTTAACTCCGCCTGTAGCCCCCACAGGGTTGCTGCCTATCCCAAGCCCGGATAAAGGAGGAGGGTTGGGCATGAGATTAGCAACCCCGTCCCGTAAAACAACTATCATGATAAAAAACAGTTCACGGGTAAAAACCTATGCAACCATTCTAACTCTGCCCTGGGAATTGGAAGGACTAATCTGACGCTTCATGGTGAAAGCCAAAATTCCCTCGTGATATGCCGGGCACCTAATGAAGATTGGCTATCTTCGGGAACTGTGCTTTAGAACATTATTTCTTTTATTATAAATGTGGACAGTGTTAACATTTCATTTTCTATGACTGTTACGTTCCCCTTGCCCGGTTCTCTTGTTTCGCATATTTGCTCTTAGTATGCTGTTTATTTACTATGAACTATGTCTACTTAATTGTGTACAAGTTGTAACATTCACTGCCACTCTTTCCTTTGTTCTGTACAAATGTTAAATTCTTGATTGGTTCACAGTATGGTCTAATTTTATGTATATATAAATCCATGATTAAAATATAATACGACCTTGGTCTGGTTCTCAGTTCCCGGTTCTCAGTTCTCGCTCTCTCCATCTTCCTGTTCTCAATTCTGGTTGTCCTATTGTCGGCCTAAGGAGGTGAATGGGCTTAAGTCAATCGTACATTCTCAACTAGGCACACATCTTATTGGTGTTCGCATCAACCAACCAAATCATCTCTTTCCTCCTTCCTTTCTTCTCGTCATAACACCTCGGAAGCCACGAGGCCGATGCCCCCCCCTTCTGACAAGCGGAGCAACAATTAATATACTCGACCGACCTCAAACAGCTGTCCCCTGGACACTGCGGACACACTCTCAGGTCATCATGACCTCTTCTAATCCTCTTTCTCTTTCAGGTTCCTCAAGAATAACCCTTCCACGGTGTGGGCAACCGGGAAGTGATAACTGCCCTTATACCTCTAACAGCACAAGAGATCATTTTGCTCGAGGTCAAATCCCACCCTCAGCTCTGAATAACTCCGTTATTCCCATAATTAACCCGACGAGCCTAACCTTATCACCTCACGCCTCTAATGCTAATGGTTTGAGTTCACAAAACGTTATTACTGGTCTCCTGAAAACTCGCACTAAACTACATATCGGAGCTTTTAACGTTCGAACCTTAGACCAAATAGGACAACAGGCCTCCCTAGCCCTGACTCTTGATTCTCGATCCATCGATGTATGCTGTGTCTCTGAAACGCATATACAGGATCCAAGTTTAATCATTCACCTGACCTCACCTTGTGAAAACAAAGAACCGGTTCGGTTCACCCTTCGTGTTTCCGGAGACCCCACCGCTATCACTCGAGGCTTTGCTGGTGTAGGTATAGCACTAAGTTCAAAAGCTGAACAGGCTCTCCTTGACTGGATTCCCATAGACAGTCACTTATGCACTGTCCGTCTAAACGAGATGGTAAGAACTCGGAAAGATAGGGACACACGCCGTTGCCTCTTTGTTGTCTCTGCCTACGCTCCCATTGATTGCAGTTCACATGAAGTAAACGATGAATTTTACAGAAAGCTTTCCGACCTCCTTCGGAAAGGTAAGCGCACTGATGTAGTGATCGTGGCTGGTGACTTTAACGTCCAAGTAGGTAGATTAGACGAAACCGAAACGAACCTAGGTGGATCCTATGGTGTCGAGGCCCAACGAACAGATAATGGCGACCGTTTATGACAATTGTGCTCAGATAATCGTCTATTTCTCACAAGCACTAACTGTAAACATAAAGAAACACATAATTTGACATGGCGGCCTCCACAGTCAACTCAACGTTGGACTCAAATAGACCACATTGCTATCAGCCACCGTTGGAGAGGTTCGACAGAAGACTGCCGCTCATTTTGGAGCACATGTTTAGACTCAGACCACGCTTTAATACGAGCGCGTATTAGTCTGCGTCTCACTGAACGTAAAAGACCCATAAGAGTCCAACTTGTTGATGAAAAAGTTATGAATATATTTCAGGAACAACTTAAAAACCAATTAGTCAACTGTATAAATGATACCCACCCCGAGTCAGCTTGGAATGATATCCAAAAAGCTGTTGAAACAGCAGTGATATCTACTAGCAAACTAAACCAAAAAGTTAGGAAAACTCAGTGGATTTCAGCTGCATGTAGTAAACTGATAGATGCTCGGCAACACATCCCGTCTAGTTCTAAATACGATGAGGAGCGAAGGCAACTTAAACGCAAACTGGTTAAAAGCTTACGAAATGATCGTGAGCAGTGGTGGGTGGCGAAAGCTAAAGTGATGGAAAAGGCAGCGGCAATAGGTAACAGTAGGCAACTGTTCAGACTTATCAAGGAAACGGGCATTAAAAATCCAACTGTAAGTGAAACTATCGCAGAAAAAGATGGGAGCACTATTCACTGTCAATCAAGAAGGTTAGACCGATGGGCAGAACAATTTAGGGAACAGTTCAGTTGGCCCTCGGCGTCATCCCAGTTGCCCATCTTTCCCAAGCAATCTGAATGGCAAGTTAATACTGGTCCCTCCAAGTCTAAGTGAGGTTGAGAAGGCTATAGGGAACCTGAAGCGAGGGAGAGCAGCAGGACCCGATGGGTTGACCCCTGGGGTATTTAGGGATGGTGGTCTGGTTTTAGCAGCGAGATTAACCGGGATTCTGTCTATAATCTGGGAATTGGGCGTAATCCCATCTGACTGGTCTCAAACACTAATTGTTCCAATCTATAAGAAAGGACAGAAGTCCTCCTGTGACAATTACCGTGGAATCAGCCTAACGAATATAGTTTCCAAAATATTAGCTTCAATCATACTTCGACGCCTAACTAAAGCTCGTGAAGAGCAGACTAGAGAGAACCAAGGTGGTTTCAGACCTGGACGTGGCTGTATAGACCAAATATTCACACTTCGGCAGGCTCTGGAACATAAGCACACTTTCAGACGCCCAACAATAGTTGTATTCCTTGACCTTAAGGCGGCATTTGACTCTATCGATCGTAAGGTTATGTGGCAATGTCTGTCATTGAAAGGCGTACCAAGGAAGTACATTAACCTTATACAAGCTCTCTACTTGAACACCACATGTCGAGTCAGAGCTTATGGCGGATTGTCATCAGAACTGATTACCTCAAGTGGTGTTCGTCAAGGTTGTCCGCTTTCCGCATTCTTATTTCATCATTGATATACTTTTAGAGTTGACATTTTCATCGTCTGACTTCGGCGGGGTTGACCTCCTTCCAGGTGATAAACTAGCTGACTTAGAATATGCAGATGATGTAGTTCTCCTAGGCGAAGATGCTGATAAAATGCAGAATCTTCTGACTACCTTAAACAAGAATGTAAGGATGTTTGGGATGCGATTCTCTGCACCCAAATGCAAAATGTTACTTCAGTATTGGCTTGATTTGGCACCGAAGTAAGTGATAGGGAGTGAGGCAGTTGAATGTGTTGACCGCTTCACTTATCTTGGCAGCCTCATCAGCCCTGACGGTCTGGTGTCTGCTGAAGTCTCCGCGCGTATACATAAGGCCCGATTAGCTTTTGGGAATTTGCGTCATCTGTGGCGTAGGCGAGACATCCAACTACTGACTAAAGGACGCGTTTACTGCGCAGTAGTTCGATCTGTTTTACTTTATGAATGTGAAACATGGCCATTAAGGATAGAGGATATTCGTAGGCTCCTGGTATTCGATCATAGATGTCTTCGAAGCATTGCTCGTGTTTTCTGGAACCACCGAGTAAGCAATACGTAGGTTATAAAAATAGAGTACTAGGTAGATACGGAACGTCTATTGATAAAGTAGTAAATATTAATCAGCTAAGGTGGTTAGAACATGTGTTACGTATGCCTGACCACCGCCTAACTCGACGAGCTTGAAGAAAGCTAGGAGAAGAAGTCGGTGCACAACATTCTACCCTGAACTTTCGGCCTACACACCTCATCACCGACAATCAACTTACACCCACAACATCTCGTCATCACCTTTAAATGTTGAAGAAGGTAGTGCACAACATTCTACCCTATTTCGTACTACACAACCAATCACCGCCAATCAACTTACACCCACAACATCTCGTCATCACACTAACATGTGGAAGAAGGTGGTGCAAACATATAACATTACTCTTTCATCCTACACAATTCATCACCGACAATCAAATTACACCCACGATATATCGGCATTACATTTACATGGGGAAGTAGGAAGTGCACAAAAATCTTCAATGTTTCGTCCTACACAACTCATCACCGGCAATCAACTTAAACCCACAACATCTCGCAATCACCTTTACATGCAAAAAATGTTGGTGCACAATTCTCTACCCTATTTCGTTCTACACAACTCATTACCGACAATCAACATAAATTCATAACATTTTGTCATTACCTTGATATGTTGAAGGAAGTGGTGCAAAGCATTCTACCATATTTCATCATACAAAACTCATCACCGCCAATCAAATAACACCCCCAAAATTTAGCCATCACCTTTACAGGTGGATGAAGGTTTATGCACAATATTCTACCCTGCTCTTTCGTCCTACACAAATCATCAACGCCAATCATCTTACACCTACAAAAAAATGCTATCACCTTTACATGGGAAAGAAGGGGGTGCACAAAATTCTACTCTGCTCTTTCGTATTACACAACTCATCACCTACAATCAACTTACACCCACAACATCCCGCCGTCATATTTACATGTGGAAAAAGGTAGTGCGCAAAATTCTACCCTGCATTTTAGTCCTACACAACTCATCACCACCAATCAACTTACACCCACAACATACCGCCGTCAACTTTATATGTTGAAGAAGGTAGTGCGCAAAATTCTACCCTATTTTGCCCTACACAACGAAACACCGACAATCAACGTACACCCACAATATTTCGTCATCACATTTACATGTGGAAGAACGTGGTGCACAACATTCTACCCTGCTACTTCGTATAACACAACTCATTACCTATAATCAACTTACACCTACAACATCTCGCAATCACATTTATATGTGGAAGAAGGTGGTTAACAACATTCTACCCTGCTCTTTCTTCCAACACAACGCAACACCGACAATCAACTTACACAAACAACATCTTGTCATCACCTTGACATGTTGAGGAAGTTGGTGCAAATTTTTCTACACTATTTCGTCCTACACAACTAACCAAAGACAATCAACTTACACCAACAACATCTTGTCATCAACTTGACATGTTGAAGAAGGTGGTGCAGAGCATTCTACACCGTTTCGTCCTACCCATACTATCACCTACAATCAACTTACACGAACAACATCTTGTCATCACCTTGATATGTTGAAGAAGGTGGTGCAGAGCATTCTACACTGATCTTTCGTACAACACAACACATTACCGACATTAAACTTACACCCACAACATATTTTCATAACCTTGACATGTTGAAGTAGGTGGTGCAGAGCATTCTACCCTATTTCGTACTACACAACTCATCACCTACATCAACTTACACCCACACTATCCTCCGTCATCTCACATGTGGAAAAAGGTGGTGCGCAATATTCTACCCTATTTTGTCCAACACAACTCATCACCGACAATCAACGTACACCCACAATATCTCGTCATCACATGAACATGTTGAAGAACGTGGTGCACAAAATTCTACCCTGCTCCTTTGTATACACAACTCATCACCGACAATCAACTTACGCCTACAACATCTTGTCATCATCTTGACATGTTAAGGAAGTAGGGCACAATATTCTACACTATTTCGATTTACAAAACTTATCACAGACAACCAACTTACACCCACACATCTCGTCATCACCTTGACATGTTGAAGAAGGTGGTGCAGAGCATTCTTTCCTGCTCTTTCGACCTACACAAAGCTCATCACCGACAATCAACTTACACCCACAGCATCCTCAGTCATCTTTACGTGTGGAAAGAAGGTAATTCGCACAATTCTACCTTGTTTTCGTCCACACAACTCATCACCGACATTTAAAGTACACACACAATATTTCGTAATCACATTTACATGTGGAACAATTTAGTGCGCAAAATTCTACCCTATTTCGTCCAACACATCTCATCAACCCGACAATCACTTACACCCACAAAAACTTGTCATCACCTTCATATGTTGAAGAAGGTGGTGCAGAGCATTCTACCCTGATCTTTAGTACTACACAACACATCATCGACATTAACTTACACCCACAACATATTTTCATAACCTTGACATGTTGAAGTAGGTGGTGCAGAGCATGCTACCCTATTTCGTACTACACAACTCATCACCGACAATCAACGTACACCCACAATATTTCGTCATCACATTTACATGTTGAAGAACGTGGTGCACACATTCTACCCTGCTACTATCGTATAACACAACTCATTACCTATAATCAACTTACACCTACAACATCTCGCAATCACATTTATATGTGGAAGAAGGTGGTTAACAACATTCTACCCTGCTCTTTCTTCCAACACAACGCAACACCGACAATCAACTTACACAAACAACATCTTGTCATCACCTTGACATGTTGAGGAAGTTGGTGCAAATTTTCTACACTATTTCGTCCTACACAACTAACCAAAGACAATCAACTTACACCAACAACATCTTGTCATCAACTTGACATGTTGAAGAAGGTGGTGCAG
Organism: Schistosoma mekongi; assembly: GCA_034768735.1. Taxonomy (NCBI): domain Eukaryota; kingdom Metazoa; phylum Platyhelminthes; class Trematoda; order Strigeidida; family Schistosomatidae; genus Schistosoma; species Schistosoma mekongi. Next base: position 35,561,634 of record CM068306.1, read on the forward strand.
AGCATTCTACACCGTTTCGTCGTCCTACCCATACTATCACCTACAATCAACTTACACGAACAACATCTTGTCATCACCTTGATATGTTGAAGAAGGTGGTGCAGAGCATTCTACACTGATCTTTCGTACAACACAACACATTACCGACATTAAACTTACACCCACAACATATTTTCATAACCTTGACATGTTGAAGTAGGTGGTGCAGAGCATTCTACCCTATTCGTACTACACAACTCATCACCTACAATCAACTTACACCCACACTATCCCTCCGTCATCTTCACATGTGGAAAAAGGTGGTGCGCAATATTCTACCCTATTTTGTCCAACACAACTCATCACCGACAATCAACGTACACCCACAATATCTCGTCATCACATTAACATGTTGAAGAACGTGGTGCACAAAATTCTACCCTGCTCCTTTGTATTACACAACTCATCACCGACAATCAACTTACGCCTACAACATCTTGTCATCATCTTGACATGTTAAGGAAGTAGGTGCACAATATTCTACACTATTTCGATTTACAAAACTTATCACAGACAACCAACTTACACCCACAACATCTCGTCATCACCTTGACATGTTGAAGAAGGTGGTGCAGAGCATTCTTTCCTGCTCTTTCGACCTACACAACTCATCACCGACAATCAACTTACACCCACAGCATCCTTCAGTCATCTTTACGTGTGGAAGAAGGTAATTCGCACAATTCTACCTTGTTTCGTCCAACACAACTCATCACCGACATTTAAAGTACACACACAATATTTCGTAATCACATTTACATGTGGAACAATTTAGTGCGCAAAATTCTACCCTATTTCGTCCAACACATCTCATCACCGACAATCAACTTACACCCACAAAAACTTGTCATCACCTTCATATGTTGAAGAAGGTGGTGCAGAGCATTCTACCCTGATCTTTAGTACTACACAACACATCATCGACATTAAACTTACACCCACAACATATTTTCATAACCTTGACATGTTGAAGTAGGTGGTGCAGAGCATTCTACCCTATTTCGTACTACACAACTCATCACCGACAATCAACGTACACCCACAATATTTCGTCATCACATTTACATGTTGAAGAACGTGGTGCACAACATTCTACCCTGCTACTTCGTATAACACAACTCATTACCTATAATCAACTTACACCTACAACATCTCGCAATCACATTTATATGTGGAAGAAGGTGGTTAACAACATTCTACCCTGCTCTTTCTTCCAACACAACGCAACACCGACAATCAACTTACACAAACAACATCTTGTCATCACCTTGACATGTTGAGGAAGTTGGTGCAAATTTTCTACACTATTTCGTCCTACACAACTAACCAAAGACAATCAACTTACACCAACAACATCTTGTCATCAACTTGACATGTTGAAGAAGGTGGTGCAGAGCATTCTACACCGTTTCGTCCTACCCATACTATCACCTACAATCAACTTACACGAACAACATCTTGTCATCACCTTGATATGTTGAAGAAGGTGGTGCAGAGCATTCTACACTGATCTTTCGTACAACACAACACATTACCGACATTAAACTTACACCCACAACATATTTTCATAACCTTGACATGTTGAAGTAGGTGGTGCAGAGCATTCTACCCTATTTCGTACTACACAACTCATCACCTACAATCAACTTACACCCACACTATCCCTCCGTCATCTTCACATGTGGAAAAAGGTGGTGCGCAATATTCTACCCTATTTTGTCCAACACAACTCATCACCGACAATCAACGTACACCCACAATATCTCGTCATCACATTAACATGTTGAAGAACGTGGTGCACAAAATTCTACCCTGCTCCTTTGTATTACACAACTCATCACCGACAATCAACTTACGCCTACAACATCTTGTCATCATCTTGACATGTTAAGGAAGTAGGTGCACAATATTCTACACTATTTCGATTTACAAAACTTATCACAGACAACCAACTTACACCCACAACATCTCGTCATCACCTTGACATGTTGAAGAAGGTGGTGCAGAGCATTCTTTCCTGCTCTTTCGACCTACACAACTCATCACCGACAATCAACTTACACCCACAGCATCCTTCAGTCATCTTTACGTGTGGAAGAAGGTAATTCGCACAATTCTACCTTGTTTCGTCCAACACAACTCATCACCGACATTTAAAGTACACACACAATATTTCGTAATCACATTTACATGTGGAACAATTTAGTGCGCAAAATTCTACCCTATTTCGTCCAACACATCTCATCACCGACAATCAACTTACACCCACAAAAACTTGTCATCACCTTCATATGTTGAAGAAGGTGGTGCAGAGCATTCTACCCTGATCTTTAGTACTACACAACACATCATCGACATTAAACTTACACCCACAACATATTTTCATAACCTTGACATGTTGAAGTAGGTGGTGCAGAGCATTCTACCCTATTTCGTACTACACAACTCATCACCGACAATCAACGTACACCCACAATATTTCGTCATCACATTTACATGTTGAAGAACGTGGTGCACAACATTCTACCCTGCTACTTCGTATAACACAACTCATTACCTATAATCAACTTACACCTACAACATCTCGCAATCACATTTATATGTGGAAGAAGGTGGTTAACAACATTCTACCCTGCTCTTTCTTCCAACACAACGCAACACCGACAATCAACTTACACAAACAACATCTTGTCATCACCTTGACATGTTGAGGAAGTTGGTGCAAATTTTTCTACACTATTTCGTCCTACACAACTAACCAAAGACAATCAACTTACACCAACAACATCTTGTCATCAACTTGACATGTTGAAGAAGGTGGTGCAGAGCATTCTACACCGTTTCGTCCTACCCATACTATCACCTACAATCAACTTACACGAACAACATCTTGTCATCACCTTGATATGTTGAAGAAGGTGGTGCAGAGCATTCTACACTGATCTTTCGTACAACACAACACATTACCGACATTAAACTTACACCCACACATATTTTCATAACCTTGACATGTTGAAGTAGGTGGTGCAGAGCATTCTACCCTATTTCGTACTACACAACTCATCACCTACAATCAACTTACACCCACACTATCCCTCCGTCATCTTCACATGTGGAAAAAGGTGGTGCGCAATATTCTACCCTATTTTGTCCAACACAACTCATCACCGACAATCAACGTACACCCACAATATCTCGTCATCACATTAACATGTTGAAGAAACGTGGTGCACAAAATTCTACCCTGCTCCTTTGTATTACACAACTCATCACCGACAATCAACTTACGCCTACAACATCTTGTCATCATCTTGACATGTTAAGGAAGTAGGTGCACATAGTCTACACTATTTCGATTTACAAACTTATCACAGACAACCAACTTACACCCACAACATCTCGTCATCACCTTGACATGTTGAAGAAGGTGGTTGCAGAGCATTCTTTCCTGCTCTTTCGACCTACACAACTCATCACCGACAATCAACTTACACCCCAGCATCCTTCAGTCATCTTTACGTGTGGAAGAAGGTAATTCGCACAATTCTACCTTGTTTTCGTCCACACAACTCATCACCGACATTTAAAGTACCACACCAATATTTCGTATCAACATTTACATGTGGAACAATTTAGTGCGCAAAATTCTACCCTATTTCGTCCAACACATCTCATCACCGACATCACTTACACCCACAAAAACTTGTCATCACCTTCATATGTTGAAGAAGGTGGTGCAGAGCATTCTACCCTGATCTTTAGTACTACACACACATCATCGACATTAAACTTACACCCACAACATATTTCATAACCTTGACATGTTGAAGTAGGTGGTGCAGAGCATTCTACCCTATTTCGTACTACACAACTCATCACCGACAATCAACGTACACCCACAATATTTCGTCATCACATTTACATGTTGAAGAACGTGGTGCACAACATTCTACCCTGCTACTTCGTATACACAACTCATTACCTATAATCACTTACACCTACACATCTCGCAAGCACATTTATAGGTGGAAGAAGGGTGTTAACAACATTCTAACCCTGCTCTTTCTTCCAACACAAACGCAACACCGACAATCAACTTACACAAACAACATCTTGTCATCACCTTGACATGTTGAGGAAGTTGGTGCAAATTTTCTACACTATTTCGTCCTACACAACTAACCAAAGACAATCAACTTACACCTACAACATCTTGTCATCAACTTGACATGTTGAAGAAGGTGGTGCAGAGCATTCTACACCGTTTCGTCCTACCCATACTATCACCTACAATCAACTTACACAAACAACATCTTGTCATCACCTTGATATGTTGAAGAAGGTGGTGCAGAGCATTCTACCCTGCTCCTTTGTATTACACAACTCATCACCGACAATCAACTTACACCCACAACATATTTTCATAACCTTGACATGTTGAAGTAGGTGGTGCAGAGCATTCTACACTATTTCGTCCTACACAACTCATCACCGACAATCAACGTACACCCACAATATTTCGTCATCACATTTACATGTTGAAGAACGTGGTGCACAAAATTCTACCCTGCTCCTTTGTATTACACAACTCATCACCTACAATCAACTTACACCCACAACATCTCGTCATCACGTTGACATTTGGAAGAAGGTGGTTAACAACATTCTACCCTGCTCCTTTGTATTACACAACTCATCACCGACAATCAACTTACACAAACAACATCTTGTCATCACCTTGACATGTTGAGGAAGTTGGTGCAAATTTTCTACACTATTTCGTCCTACACACTCATCACCGACAATCAACTTACACCCACAACATCTTGTCATCAACTTGACATGTTGAAGAAGGTGGTGCAGAGCATTCTACACCGTTTCGTCCTACCCATACTATCACCTACAATCAACTTACACAAACAACATCTTGTCATCACCTTGATATGTTGAAGAAGGTGGTGCAGAGCATTCTACCCTGCTCCTTTGTATTACACAACTCATCACCGACAATTAACTTACACCCACAACATATTTTCATAACCTTGACATGTTGAAGTAGGTAGTGCAGAGCATTCTACCCTATTTCGTTCAACACAACTCATAACCGACAATCAACGTACACCCACAATATCACGTCATCACATTTACATGTGGACGAACGTGGTGCACAATATTCTACCTTGCTCCTTTGTATTACACAACTCATCAACGACAATCAACTTACACCTACAACATATTTTCATCACCTTGAAATGTTGAATAATTTTGTGTAGAGAATTCTACACTTTTTCGTCCTTTACAACTCATCACCTACTAGCAATTTACACCCACAACATCTCGTCATCACGTTGACATTTGGAAGAAGGTGGTGCAGAGCATTCTACCCTATTTTGTCCAAAACAACTCATCACCGACAATCAACGTACACCCACAATATCTCGTCATCACATTAACATGTGGAAGAACGTAGTGCACAAAATTCTACCCTGCTCCTTTGTATTACACAACACATCACCGACAATCAACTTACACCTACAACATCTCGTCATCACGTGACATTTGGAAGAAGGTGGTGCACAATATTCTGCATTATTTCGTCCTACACAACTCATCACCGACAATTAACTTACAACCCACAACATCTCGTCATCACTTGACATTTGGAAGAAGGTGGTGCACAATATTCTGCATTATTTCGTCCTACACAACTCATCACCGACAATTAACTTACACCCACAACATCTCGTCATCACGTTGACATTTGAAGAAGGTGGTGCACAATATTCTGCATTATTTCGTCCTACACAACTCATCACCGACAATTAACTTACACCCACAACATGTCGTCATCACGTTGACATTTGGAAGAAGGTGGTGCACAATATTCTGCATTATTTCGTCCTACACAACTCATCACCTACAATTAACTTACACCCACAACATCTCGTCATCACGTTGACATTTGGAAGAAGGTGGTGCACAGCATTCTACCCTGTTTCGACCTACACAACTTATCACGGACAATATACTTACACCAACAATTTCCCGCAGTCATCTTTACATGTGTAAGAATGTATTGCGCAAAATTATACATTATTTCGTCCGACAAAACTCATCACCAAAAATCAATATACACCAACAACTTCTCGCCATCACCTTGACATGTTGAGTAAGTTGGTGCACAGCCTTCTACACTGTTTAGTCCAACACATCTCATCAACGACAATAAAACTTACACCGCAACATTTCGCCATCACGTTTCCATGGGGAAGACGGTGGTGCACAATATTCTACGATGTTTCGTCCTACACAACTCATCACCGACAATATACTTACACCCACAATATCCTGCATTCAACTTTACAGGTGGAAGAATGTAATGCGCAAAATTCTACCACATTTCGTCCAACACAACTAATCAACGACAATCAAAATACACACACAACATCTTGTCATCACCTTGACATATGGGAGAAGGTGGTGCACAACATTCTACCCTGCTCTTTCGTCCTACATTACTCATCACCAACAATCAAATTAGACACACAACATCTCGTCCTCACCTTGACATGTTAAAGATTGTGGTGCACAACATTCTACCCCCTGTTTCGTCCTACACAACTCATCACCGCCAATCAAATTACACCCACAATGTTTTCGCCATAACCTTGACATGTTGAAGAAGGTGGTGCTCAGACTTTTACATTGTTTCGTCCTACACAACTCGTCAATGACAACCAATATAAACCCACAAAATTTTGATATCACTTTTACATGGAGAAGAATTTGGTGCACAACCATCTACTTTGCTCTTTCGTTCTACACAACTCAAATCCGACAATCAACTTACACCCATAACATCTTAATATAACCTTTACATGTAGAAGAAGGTAGTGCACAATATTGTACCCTATTTCGTACTACACAACTTATGACCGACAATCAACATAAACCCACAAAATTTTGTTATAACATTTACATTGGGAATAAGGTAGTGCACAATATTCTACCTTTTTTCGTCCTACACAACTCATCAACGACAATAAACTTACACCCACAACATTTCGCCATCACGTTTACATCAGGAAGAAGATAGTGCACAATATTCTACTCTGTTTAGTCCTACACAAGTCATCACCGACAGTCAACGTACATCTACAACATCTTGTCATCACCTTGACATGTTGAAGATGGTGGTGGTAAGACTTCTGCCCTGTTTCGTCCAATAGAACTCATCACCGACAATCAACATAAACCCACCACATCTCGGCATCAACTTGACATGTTGAAGAATGTGCTGCAAAACATTCTACCTTGCTCTTTCTTCTTACACAACTCATCACCAACAATCAACATACACCGATAACATCTCGCCATCACGTTTACATTTGGAAGAACATGGTGCAAATATTGTACCCTATTTCGTCCTACACAACTCATCACCGACAATCAACATAAACCCACAACATCTCGCCATCACCTTGACGTGTTTAAGAATTTGGTGCACAGCCTTCTACATTGTTTCGTACTACACAACTCATCACCGACAATCAACGTACACCCACAACATCTCGCTATCACCTTTACATGTGAAAGAAGGTGGTGCAAAACATTCTAACATATTTCGTCCTAAACAACTTATTACCGACAATCAAATTACACCTAAAACATCCCGCCGATATCTTTACATGTGAAGAAAGTAATGCTGAAAATTCTTCTCCTATTTCGTCCTACACAACTCATCACCGACAATTAACTTACACATACAACATATGGAAATCACCTTTACATGTTGAAGAAGGTGGAGCACAAAATTCTGCCTTACTTTTTGGTCCTACACAACTCATCACCGACAAACAAGTTACACCCAAAACATCTCTCTATTATACTAACATGGATAAGAATGTGTTCCACAACATTCTACACTGCTCTTTACATTACACAACTCATCACCGACAATCAATATACACAAAAAACATCTCGTAATCACCTTTACATAAGAAATTATTAAGTGCAAAACATTCTACCATATTTCGTACTAAACAACTCATCACCGACAATCAACTTACACCCACAACAACTCGCCATCACCTATACATGTTGAAGAATGTGGAGCACAACATTCTTCACTCCTCATTTGTCCTATATATCTCATCACCGAAAATCAACTTACACCCACAACATCTCGCCATCACCTTTACATGTGGAAGAAGCTAGTGCACAACATTCTACCCTATTTCGTCCTACACAACTTATCACCTGAAATCAACTTACACCCACAACATATCGCCATCACCTCTACATGTTGAAGAAGGTTAGGCACAACATTTTAGCCTGCTTTTTCGTCCTACACATATCATCACCAACAATCAACTTACACCCACAACATCTAGCCATCACAATTACATGGGGAAGAATTTGGTGAACAACATTCAACCACCTATTTTGTCCTACTCAACTCATTACCGAGATTCAACATACACACACAACATCTCGCTATCAACTATACATGATGAAAAATGTGGAGCACAACATTCTTCACTCCTCATTTGTCCTACATAACTCATCACCGAAAATCAACTGACACCCACAACATCTCGCCATCACCTTTACATGGGGAAGAATGTGGTGCACAACATTTTAAACTGCACATTATTCCTACACATTTCATCACCGACAATCAACTAACACCCACAACATCTCGCCATCACCTTTACATGTGGAAGTAGGTGGTGCACAATATTCTTCCCTGTTTCGTCTTACACAACACATCACCGACAATTAGCTTACACTTACAGCATCTCGTCATTATATTTACATGGTGAAGAAGGTGGTGCACAACAAACTACCCTGCTCTTTCGTCCTACACATCTCATCACCGACAATCATCTTACTTGCACAACATTTCGCCATCACCTTTACATGGGGAAGAAGTTAATGCAAAACATTCTAACATATTTCGTCCTACACAACTCATCACCGACAATAAACTTACAACCACGACATATCGCCATCACATTTACATGTGGAAGAATGTGGTGCACAAAATTCTACCCTATTTCGTCATACACAACTCATCACCGAAAATCAGCTTACAGCAACAACATTTAGACATCACCTTTACATGTGGATGAAGGTGGTGCACAAAATTCTACCCTGCTCTTTCGTCCTACAAAACTCATCACAGACAATAAACTTACACCATAAATTTTAGCCATCACCTCTACATAGGTACGAAGTTAGTGCACAACAATCTTCCCTGCACTTTCTTTTTACACAACTCATCACCGTCAATAAACTTACACCCACAACATCTCGCCATCAGCATTACATGTTGTTGAAGGTTTTGCACAACATTCTACTCTATTTCGTCCTACACAAATTATTACCTTTAGTCAACTTACACCCACGACATATCGCCATCACATTTACATGTGGAAGAAGGTGGTGCACAACATTCTACCCTATTTTGTCATACACAACTCATTACCGACAATCAACTTACACCCACAACAACTCGCCAACACCTTTACATGTGGATGAAGAAGGTGCACAACATTCTACCCTGCTCTTTCGTCTTACACATCTCATCACCGACAATTAACTTACTTCCACAACATCTAGCCATTACATTTCCATAGGGAAGATAGTGGGCACCAAATTTGACCCTATTTCCTCCGACAACACTCATCACGGACAATCAACTTACACCCACAACATCTCGCTATGACGGTTACATAGGGAAGAAGGTGGTGCACAACAATCTACCGTGCTCTTTCTTCGTACACAACTCATCAACGCTAGTCAACTTACACCCACAACATCTTGCCATCACCTTTTCATTAGGAAGAAGGAGTTGCATAACACCTGCCCTTTTTCGTCCTACACAACTCATCACCGCCAGTCAAATTACACCCACAACATCTCGCGAATACCTTTTACATGTGAAAGAAGGTGGTGCACAACAATCTACCCAGCTTATTTGTCTTACACAACTCATCACCGCCAATCAACATACACCCACAAAATCTAGCTATCACCATTACATGTGGAAAAATGTGGTGCACAACATTTGACCCTATTTCCTCCGACAAAACTCATCACCTACGATCATATTACACCCACAATATCTCGCCATCACCTATACATGTGGAACAAGGAGGGGCACAACATTCTACATTGTTCTTTTCTGACTACACAACTCATCACCGACAATCAACTTACACCCACAACATAACTTTATCACGTTTACATAGTGCAGAAGGTGGTGCACAACATTCTAACATTTTTCGTGCTACACATTTCATCACCGACAATCAACATACACCCACAAACTCTCGGCATCGCCTTTACATGTTGACGAAGGCGGCGCACAAAATTCTACCCTATTTCTTCTTACACATCGCATCACCGACAATCAACCTACACACACATCATTTCGCCATAACTTTTACATGTGGAATATGGCGGTGCACAAAATTCTATTCGGCTCTTTTGCCCTTCACAACTTATTACTGCCTATTCATTAACACCTACAACATCTCGCCATCACATTTACATGTGGATGAAGGTGTTGCATAACATTCTACCCTGCACTTTCATCCTACACAACTTAACGCCGACAATATTATTCGCCCACAACATCTTGCCATCACCTTAACATGTGGAAGAAGATGGTGCACAACATTCTACCTTGCACTTTCATCCTACACAACTTATCACCGACAATATCATTCACAAACTACATCTCGATATCACCTTTACATGTGTAAAAAGGTTGTGGAGAAAATTCTTCCCTGCAGTTTAGCCCTACACAGCACATCATCGCCAATACACTAACACATACAACATCTCGCCATCACCTTTACATTTAGAAGAAGTTAGCAAACAACATTCTACCATATTTCGTCCTACACAACTCATCACTGCCAATCAACTTAAACCCACAACATCTCGCCATCACATTTACATGTGGATGAAGGTGGTGCACAAAATTCTCTCCTGCTCTTTCTTTTTACAAAATTCATCACCGACAATAAAACTCACACACACAAAATGTCGCCATCAAGCTTACAAGTGTAAGTAGGTAGTGCACAACATTCTATCTTGCAGTTTCTTATTACACAACTCAGCCCCGACAATCAACTTACACCCACAACATTTTGCCATCACTTTTACATGAAAAGGAAGTTGATGCAAAACATTCTACCCTGTTTCGTCCTACACAACTTATAACCGACAATCAACTTACACCAACATCATTTTGCCATCACCTTTACATGGTGGAAAAGGTGGTGCAAAACATTCTACCCTGTTTTGTTCTGCACAACTCATCACAGATAATCAACTTACACCCACAACACCACGCACTCACCTTTACATGGTGAATAAGGTGGTGCACAACATTCTACCTTGATGCGTTCTAGAAAACGTATCACCGACAATCAACTTACACCCACAATATCTCGCCATCACCTTAACATGAAAAGGGATAGGTGCAAAATATTTTACCCTGTTTATTTCCACACAACTCATTACCGACAATCATCTTACACCCACAACAAATTGCCATCAACTTTACATTTTGAAGAAGTTGGTGCACAACATTCTTTTACGTTTCGTCCTACACAACTATTTACGGACAATCCACATACACCACCAGCGTAGCGCCATCACCTTTACATGGGGAAGAAGGTGATGCAAAACATTCTAAAATGTTTCGATCTACACGACGCATCACCGGCAGTCAACTTTCACAAACATCATATTGCCATCAAATTTACATGGTGTAGTAGGTGGTGTATAAAATTCTTCATTGTTTCGTTCTACACAACCCATCACCGACAATCAACTTACACCCAAAACATTTCGCCATCACTTTTTCATGAAAAAGAAAGTGGTGCACAAAATTCTGCCCTGTTAAGTACTACACAACTCATCACCGACAATCAAATTACACACACAACATCTCGCCATCACCTATACATGGGGAAGAAGGTGGTGCACAATATTCTACACATTTTCGTTCTACACAACTTATCACCGACAATAAACTTAAACCCACAACATCTCGCCATCACTTTTACATGAAAAAGAAGGTGATGCAAAGCATTCTACCCTGCTTCGTCCAACACAACTCATCACCGACAATCAACTTAAACCCACAAAATATCGCCATTAATTTTACATGAAAAAGAAGGAGATGCTAAACATTCCACCCTTTATAGTCCTACACAACGAATCACCGACAATCAACTTTCACCAACATCATATTGCCATCAAATTTACATGTTGAAAAATGTGGAGAACAAAATTCTAAACTGCTTCGACTTACACAACTCATCATCGACAATCAACTTACACCAACATCATCTTGCTATCACCTTTACATGTTGAAGAAGGTGGTGCACAATATTCTACCCTGTTTCGTCGAACACAAATCATTACCGACATTAAACATACACCCACAACATTTCTTCATCAACTTTAGATTGGGAAGAAGTTGGTGCACAATATTCTACCCTGTTTCGTTCCACACAAATCATCATCGAAAATCAACTAACACAAACAACATCTCGCCATCACTTTCACATGAAAAAGAAGGTGATGCAAAACATTCGACCCTGATTCGTCCGACACAACGCAACACCGAAAATCAACTTACACAAACATCATCTTGCAATCAGCTTTACATGGTGAAGAAGGTGATGCAAAACATTCGACCCTGTTTAGTCCTACAAAACTCTCATCGACAATCAACTTACACCTACAACATCTCGCCCTCATCACCTTTACATGGGGAAGAAGGTGGTGCACAACATTCTACCCTGCTCTTTCGTCCTACACAACTCATCACCGCCAATCAACTTACACCCACAACATCTCGCCCTCATCACCAACTTTACATAGGGAAGAAGGTGGTGCACAACATTCTACCTGCTCTTTCGTCCTACACAACTCATCACCGCCAATCAACTTACACCCACAACATCTCGCCCTCATCACCAACTTACATGGGGAAGAAGGTTGTGCACAACATTCTACCCTGCCGTTTTTTTTTTTGTTTTTTTTTCGTCCTACACACTCATCACCGACAATCAACTACACCCACAACATCTCGCCCTCATCACCAACTTTACATAGGGAAGAAGGTGGTGCACAACATTCTACCCTGCTCTTTCGTCCTACACAACTCATCACCGCCAATCAACTTACACCCACAACATCTCGCCCTCATCACCACTTTACATGGGGAAGAAGGTGGTGCACAACATTCTACCCTGCACTTTGTCCTACACAACTTCATCACCGCCCAATTCAACTTACACCACATAACATCTCGCCATCATCACCAACTTTACATGGGGGAAGAAGTTAGTGCACAACATTTCTACCCTGCTCTTCGTCCACACAACTCATCAGCGCCAATCAACTTACACCCACAACATCTCGCCCTCATCACCAACATTACATGGGAAGAAGGTGGTGCACAACATTCTACCCTGCTCTTTCGTCCTACACAACTCATCACCGCCAATCAACTTACACCCAACACATCTCGCCCTCATCACCAACTTTACATAGTGAGAATGATGGTGCACAACATTCTACCCTGCTCTTTCGTCCTACACAACTCATCACCGCCAATCAACTTACACCCACAACATCTCGCCTCATCACCAACTTTACATGGGGAAGAAGGTGGTGCACAACATTCTACCCTGCTCTTTAGTCCTACACAACTCATCACCGCCAATCAACTTACACCCACAACATCTCGCCCTCATCACCAACTTTACATAGGGAAGAAGGTGGTGCACAACATTCTACCTGCTCTTTCGTCCTACACAACTCATCACCGCCAATCAACTTACACCCACAACATCTCGCCCTCATCACCAACATTACATGGGGAAGAAGGTGGTGCACAACATTCTACCCTGCTCTTTCGTCCTACACAACTCATCACCGCCAATCAACTTACACCCACAACATCTCGCCCTCATCACCAACTTTACATAGGGAAGAAGATGGTGCACAACATTCTACCCTGCTCTTTCGTCCTACACAACTCATCACCGCCAATCAACTTACACCCACAACATCTCGCCCTCATCACCAACTTTACATGGGGAAGAAGGTGGTGCACAACATTCTACCTGCTCTTTCGTCCTACACAACTCATCACCGACAATCAACTTACACCCACAACATCTCGCCATCAATTTTACATAAAAAAAGGTGATGCAAAACATTCTAACCTGCTTCGTCCTACACAACTCATCACTGACAATCAACTTACACCCACAACATATCGCCATCACCTTTACTTAAGGAAGAAGGTGGTGCACAATATTCTAACTTGTTTAGTCCTACAAAACTCATCATCTACTATCAAATTACACCCACAACATCTCGCCATTACTTTTGCATGAAAAAGAAGTTGATGCAAAACATTCTTCCCTGTTTCGTCCTACACAACTCATCATCGACAACGAACTTATATTTACAGCATCTCGTCACTAATTTTACATGAAAATGTAGGTGATGCAAAACATTATACCATGATTCGTTCTACACAACTCGTCACCGACAAACAACTTACACCCAAAACGATTCGCCATCACCCTTACATGGGTAAGAAGGTGGTGCACAATATTCAACCATGTTTAATACTACAAAACGCATCATCGACAATAAACATACACCCACAGTATCTCGCCATCACTTTTACATGAAATGTAAGGTAATGCAAAACATTCTACACTTTTACGTCCAACACAACTCATCACTGACAATCAATTTACACCCACAATATAGAGCCATCACCTTTAGATGTTAATGAAGGTGGTGCAAAATATTCTACCCTGTTTCTTCAAGCACAACTCATCACCGATAATCAAATTACACCCACAACATCTCGCCATCGCCTTTGCATGGCGAATAAGGTGATGCACAATATTCTACCCTGTTAAGTCCTACAATATTCATCATCGACCATCATCTGACACACACAAAATATCGCCATCAATTTTACATAAAAAAGAAGGTAAAAGAAAATATTCTACCCTGTGTCCTCATACACAACTCGTCACCGACAATCAACTTACACCCACAACATCTCGCCATTACTTTTACATAAAAAAAGGTGATGCAAAACATTCTACTGTCTTTCGTCGTACACAACCCATCACCGACATTCAACACACCCACAACATCTCGCCATCACATTTACATGGGGAAGAATATGGTGCAAAACCTTCTACCATGTTTACTCCTACACAACTCATCACCGACAATCAACTTACACCCACAACATCTCGCATTCACTTTTACATAAAAAAAAAGTGATGCAAAATATTCTACCCTGTTTTGTCAAACACAACTCATCACTGACAATCAATTTACACCCACAACATCGCGCCATCACCTTTAGATGGTGATAAAGGTGGTGCAAAATATTCTACCCTGTTTCGTCAAACACAACTCATTACCGATAATCTACTTACACCCACAACATCCCGCCATCACCTTTGAATGGGGAATAAGTTGATGCACAATATTCTACCCTGTTTCGTGCTACACAACTCATCACTGACAATCAATTTACACCCACAACATCTTGCCATCACATTTATATGTTGAAGAAGATAGTGCACAATATTCTACCCTGATTAGTCCTACAAAACTCATCATCGACAATCAACTTACACCCACAACATCGCGCCATCACCTTTAGATGGTGATGAAGGTGGTGCAAAATATTCTACCCTGTTTCGTCAAACACAACTCATCACCAATAATCAACTTACACCCACAACATCTCGCCATCACCTTTGAATGGGGAATAAGTTGATGCACAATATTCTACCCTGTTTCGTACTACACAACTCATCATCGTCAACGAGCTTATATTCACAGCATCTCGCCATTAATTTTACATGAAAATGTAGGTGAAGCAAAACATTCTACCCTGTTTCGTCCTACACAACTCATCACCGACAATGAACTTACACCCACATCATCGCGATAACACCTTTACATGGTGATAAAGTTTGTGCACAATATTCTACACTGTTTAGTCGTTTAAAACTCATCATCGACAATCGTCTTACACGCACAGCATATCGCCATCAATTTTAATTGAAAAAGAAGGTGAAGCAAAACATTCTACAATGTTTCGTCCAACACAACTCATCACCGACAATCAACTTACACCCACAACATCTAGACATCACTTTTACATGAAAATGTAGGTGATGCAAAATATTCTACCCTGTTTCGTCCAACACAACTCATCACCGACAATCAACTTACACACACAACATCTCGCCATCACCTTTACATGGGGAAGAAGATGGTGCACAATATTCTACCCTGTTTAGTCCTACAAAACTCATCATCGACAATCAACTTACACCCACAACATATCGCCATCAATTTTAATTGAAAAAGAAGGTGAAGCAAAACATTCTACAATGTTTCGTCCAACACAACTCATCACCGACAATCAACTTACACCCACAACATCTCGCCATCACCTTTACATGGGAAAGAATGTGGTGCACAATATTCTACCATGTTTCGTCCTACACAACTCATCATCGACAATCAACTTACACCCACAACATCTCGCCATCACCTTTACGTGGGGAAAAAGTTGGTGCACATATTCTTATTTGTTTAGTTCTACAAAACTCATCATCGACAAACAACTTACACCCACAAAAATTCGCAATCACTTTTACATGATTAAAAGGTTATGCAAAACATTCTACTGTCTTTCGTCCTACACAACTCATCACCGACAATAAACATACACCCACAACATCAGGCCATCACCTTTACATGGGGAAGAAGATAGTGCACAATATTCTACCCTGTTTAGTCCTACAAAACACATCATCGACAATCAAATTACTCCCACAACATCTAGCCATCACTTTTACACGTAAAAGAATATGATGCAAAACATTGTACCCTGTTTGATCCTACTCAACTCATCATCGACAACGAACATACATTTACAGCATCTCGCCATCAATTTTACATGAAAATGTAGGTGATGCAAAATATTCTACCATGTTTCGTCCTACAAAACTCATCACCGACAACCAAATTACACCCACAACATCTCGCCATCACCTTTACATGGGAAAGAAGATGGTGCACAATATTCTACCCTGTTTAGTCCTACAAAACACATCATCGACAATCAAATTACTCCCACAACATCTAGCCATCACTTTTACACGTAAAAGAATGTGATGCAAAACATTGTACCCTGTTTGATCCTACTCAACTCATCATCGACAACGAACATACATTTACAGCATCTCGCCATCAATTTTACATGAAAATGTAGGTGATGCAAAATATTCTACCATGTTTCGTCCTACACAAATCATCACCGACAAAAAACTCACACCCGCAACATTTCGCCATCACCCTATCATTGGGATGAAGGTGGCGCACAATATTCTACCATGTTTAATACTACAAAACTCATTATCGTCAATAAACTTACACCCACAACATTTCGCCATCACTTTTACATGAAAAATAAGGTGATGCAAATCATTCTACACTGTTTCGTCCTACACAAATCATCACCGACAATCAACTTACACACACAGCATTTGGCCATCAAATTATATGATAAAGACGTTAATGCAAAACATTCTAACCTGCTTCGTCCTACACAACTCATCAACGACAATAAACATACACCCACAACATCAGGCCATCACCTTTACATGGGGAAGAAGATGGTGCACAATATTCTATACTGTTTTGACCTACATAACTCATCATCGACAATCAACTTACACCCACAACATCTCGCTATCACTTTTACATAAAAAGAAAGGAGATGCAAAACATTCTACCTTGTTTCGTCAAACACAACTCATCACCTACAGTCAACTTACACCAACATCATTTTTCCAACACCTTTACTAGGTAAAGAAGGTGGTGTACAACATTCTACCCTGTTTCGTCCTTCACAACTCATCACCAAAAATCAACTTACACCAACATTATTTTGCAATCACCATCACATGGGGAAGAAGGTGGTGCACAATATTATACCCTGTTTTGACCTACAAAACTCATCATCGACAATCAACATACACACACAATATCTCGCCATTACTTTTACATAAAAAAAGGTGATGCACAACATTCTACTGTCTTTCGTCGTACACAAACCATCACCGACATTCAACACACCCACAACATCTCGCCATCACATTTACATGGGGAAGAATATGGTGCAAAACCTTCTACCATGTTTACTCCTACACAACTCATCACCGACAATCAACTTACACCCACAACATCTCGCATTCACTTTTACATAAAAAAAAAAGTGATGCAAAATATTCTACCCTGTTTTGTCAAACACAACTCATCACTGACAATCAATTTACACCCACAACATCGCGCCATCACCTTTAGATGGTGATAAAGGTGGTGCAAAATATTCTACCCTGTTTCGTCAAACACAACTCATTACCGATAATCTACTTACACACACACATCTCGCCATCACCTTTGAATGGGGAATAAGTTGATGCACAATATTCTACCCTGTTTCGTGCTACACAACTCATCACTGACAATCAACTTACACCCACAACATATTGTCATCACATTTATATGTTGAAGAAGATATTGCACAATATTCTACCCTGATTAGTCCTACAAAACTCATCACCTACAATCAACTTACTCCAACATCATTTTGCCAACACCTTTACTAGGTAAAGAAGGTGGTGTACAACATTCTACCCTGTTTCGTCCTTCACAACTCATCACCAAAAATCAACTTACACCAACATTATTTTGCAATCACCATCACATGGGGAAGAAGGTGGTGCACAATATTCTACCCTTTTCAGTCCTACAAAACTCATCATCGACAATCAACATACACACACAATATCTCGCCATTACTTTTACATAAAAAAAGGTGATGCAAAACATTCTACTGTCTTTCGTCGTACACAACTCATCACCGACATTCAACACACCCACAACATCAGGCCATCACCTTTACATGGGGAAGAAGATGGTGCACAATATTCTACCCTGTTTAGTCCTACAAAACACATCATCGACAATCAATTACTCCCACAACATCTAGCCATCACTTTTCCACGTAAAAGAATTTGATGGCAAACATTGTACCCTGTTGATCCTACTCACTCATCATCGACAACGAACATACATTTACAGCATCTCGCCATCAATTTTACATGAAATGTAGGTGATGCAAAATATTCTACCCTGTTTCGTCCTACACAACTCATCACTGACAATCAACTTACACCCACAACATCTTGCCATCACCTTTACATGGGGAAGAAGGTGGTGCACAATATTCTACCCTGTTTCGTCAAACACAACTCATCACCGACAATCAACTTACACCCACAACATCTCGCCATCACCTTTACATGGGGAAGAAGGTGGTGCACAATATTCTACCCTGTTTAGTCCTACAAAACTCATCATCGACAATCAACTTACACCCACAACATCTCGCCATCACTTTTACATGAAAATAAGGTGATGCAAAACATTCTACCCTGTTTCGTCCTACACAACTCATCACCGACAATAAACTTACACTCACAACATCTTGCCATCACCTTTACATGGGGAAGAAGGTGGTGCACAATATTCTACCCTGTTTAGTCCTACAAAACTCATCATCGACAATCAACTTACACCCACAACATCTCGCCATCACTTTTACATGAAAATGAAGGTGATGCAAAATATTCTACACTGTTTCGTCCAACATAACTCATCACCGATAATCACTTACACCCACAACATCTCGCCATCACTTTTACATGAAAATAAGGTGATGCAAAATATTCTACCATGTTTCGTTCTACACAAATCATCACCGACAAAACCTCACACCCGCAACATTTCGCCATCACCTTTACATGGGGAAGAAGGTGGTGCACAATATTCTACCCTGTTTAGTCCTACAAAACTCATTATCGTCAATAACTTACACCCACAACATTTCGCCATCATTTTACATGAAAATAAGGTGATGCAAATCATTCTACACTGTTTTCGTCCTACACAACTCATCACTGACAATCAACTTACACACACAGCATTTGGCCATCAATTATATATACAAGACGTTAATGCAAAACATTCTACCGCCTCGTCCCTACACAACTCATCAACGACAATCAACTTACACCCACAACATCCATGAGGCACACCTTTACATGGGGAAGAAGGTGGTGCACAATATTCTACCCTGTTTCGTCAAACACAACTCATCACCGACAATCAACTTACACCCACAACATCTCGCCATCACTTTTACATAAAACGCAGGATATGCAAAACATTCTACCCTGTTTCGTCATACACAACTCATCACCGACAATCAACTTACACCCACAACATCTCGCCATCACTTTTACATGGGGAAGAAGATGGTGCACAACATTCTACCCTGTTTCGTCCTTCACACTCATCACCGACAATCAACTTACACCAACATTAATTTTGCAATCACCATCACATGGGGAAGAAGGTGGTGCACAATATTCTACCCTGTTTTGACCTACAAAACTCATCATCGACAATCAACTTACACCCACAACATCTCGCCATCACTTTTACATGAAAATGAATGTGATGCAAAACATTCTACCCTGTTTCGTCCAACACAACTCATCACCGACAATCAACTTACACCCACAACATCTCGCCATCACTTTTACATAGAAAAGAAAGTGATGCAAAACATTCTACCCTGTTTCGTCAAACACAACTCTTCACCGACATTGAATTTACACCCACAACATCTCGCCATCACGTTTGAATGGGGAATAAGTTGATGCACAATTTTCTACCATGCTTCGTCCTACACAACTCATCACTGACAATCAACTTACACCCACAACATCTAGACATCACTTTTACATGTGGAAGAACATGGTGCAAAATTTTCTACCCTGTTTAGTCTCAGAAAACTCATCATCGACAATCAACTTACACACACCACATCTCGCCATCACTTTTACGTGAAAAAGAAAGTGTTGCAAAACACTCTACCAATTTTGTCAAACCAACTCATCAACGACAATCAAATTACACACACAACATCTCGCCATCAACTCAACATGGTAAAGAAGTTGGTGTACAATATTCTAACCTTTTTAGTAATACAAAACTCATAAGCGACATCAACATATACCCACAAAATCACGCCATCCCCTGTAGTTGGTAAAGAAGGTGGTGCACAATATTTACACTGTTTAGCCTACAAACTCTCATAACGATCATCTTATACCCAAACTCTCGCCATCTCTTTCCATGAAACTAAGGTGATTCAAAACTTCTACCTGTTTCGTCCTCACACTCATCACCGACAATCACCTTACGACCCACAACTCTCGCCATCACTTTAATGGGAAGAAGATGCTGCAAAACAGTATCCTGTTAGTTTTAGAAACGTCATCATCACAATTCAACATACACCACAACATCTCGCCATCCACTTTTACATTACAAAGAATGTAATGCTAAACATCTATCTACTTTACTCTTCCTACACAACTTATACCGACAATCAACTCACACACCAGACAAATTTGACATCATCTTTACATAGGGAAGCTGTGTGCACATATTCTACTACCCTGTTAGGATCCGACAAAACTCTTCACGAACATCAACTTACATCCACAGCATCTCGCTATCAACTTTTACTCAGAAAAGAAGTGATGCAAGAACATCCTAACGTTTTCGTCCTACACAACCTCATCACCGACACTCAAATTAATATTACACCAAACCATCGCGCCTCGCTTGTACCTTTAAAGATGTGGTTGCAAAATATTCTATCCTTTTAGTCTAGAAAACCTCATCATCGACACTACGACCTTACACCCAACATTCGCCATCACTTTTACATGAAAAAAGTGCTGCCAAACATTTTACCCGTTTGCTCAATCAAAGTCATCACACCAAAATCAACTACACCCAACACTCTCGGCATCAACCTTTAACATTTAGAAGAATGTATGCACAAAATTTCACCATGTTTTAGTACGAACACCTCATCGCAATCAACATACATCTACAACATTTCGCCACACCTTTACCTTGGGAAGAAGGGGTGTCAAAACATCTCTACCCTGCTCCTTCGTCCTACAAAACTCATCACCGAAAATTACCCACAACCACAACATCGCACCATCACTTTTACATTCAAAAGTAGGTGATGCAGAACATTCTACCCTGTTTTCTGTCTCACAACTCATCACCGACCAATCCGCGTACACCCACAACATTTCGGGGGCGTTCGCCAGCACCTTTAGATGGTGAAGAAGGTAGTGCACAATATTCTAACCTGTTTAGTATTACACAACGCAACATCGACATCCAAATTTTAAGCACAACATTTTGCCATTACTTTTACATAAAAAAATGTGACGCAAAACATTCTACCTTGTTTCGTCCATACACAACTCATCACCGACAATCAACTAACATCCACAACATTTGGCCATTAATTTTGCATGAAAAATAGTTGATGCAAAATTTTCCACCATGTTCCGTCCTACAAAACCCATCACTGACAAACAAATTACACCCAAAACATCTCGCCATCAACTTTACATGGGGAAGACTGTTGTGCACAATATTCTATCTACCGCTGTTTTTTAGTCTTACAAAACTCATCATCGACAATCAACTTACACCCACAGCATCTCGCAATCACTTTTACATGAAAAAAAGTGATGCAAAACATTCTACCTTGTTTCGTCCATACACAACTCATCACCGACAATCAACTTACACTCAAACTCACAACACACATCTTATTTTTTCTTTTTTTTTTTTTTTCTGTTTATGGGGGGGGGGGGGGGTTTTTTTTTTTTTTTTTTTTTTTTTTTTTTTTTTTTTTTTTTTTTTTTTTTTTTTTATCTTTTTTTTTTTTTTTTTTTTTTATTTTTTTTTGTTTTTTTTATTTCCTTCACCAATACTGGTTGGTGGGGGGTTGGTGAAATGGAAGAAGGTATGCACAATCTATTGTACCACTGTTTCATTCCTCAAAACTGATCATCGACAATCAACATACACCAACAACATTTATCCATCACGTTTACACGGGTAAAAAGGTGGTGCACATTATTCTACTATGTTTAGTAATAAACAACTCATCATCGACAATCAACTTACACCCACAACATCTCGCCATCACTTTTACATGGGTAAGAATGTGCTGCACAATATTCTACCTTGTTTCGTCCTACACAACTTATCACCGACAATAAACTTACTCTCACAACATCTCGCCATCACCTTTACATGGGTAAGAAGGTGGTGCACAATATTCTACCCTGCTTTGTCCTCCAAATTCATCATCGACAATCAACATACACACACAACATATCGCCATCACTTTTTCACAACAGAAAAGTTTATGCAAAACATTCTACCCTGTTTTGTACTACACAACTCATCACCGACAATCAAGTTACACCCGCAACTCCTTGCCATCACCTTTAAATGGGGAATAAAGTGTTGATCTATATTCTACTCTGTTACGTCCTACACAGCACATCACCGACTATCAAATTACACCCACCACATGTCACCATCACTTTTACATGGGTAAGAATGTGCTGCACAATATTCTACCCTGTTTCGTCCTACTCAATTCATCACCGAAAATCAACTTACACCAACAACATCTCGCCATTACCTTTACATGAAAAGGAAGATGATGCAAAACATTCATCTCTGTTTCGTCCTACACAACTCATCATCGACTATCCTAATACACCCACAACATGTCGCCATCACCTTTACATGGGTAAGAAGTGATGCAAAAAACTCTGCCCTGTGTAGTCCTACAAAACTCATTATCGACAATCAACATACACCCACAAACTCTCGCCTTCATTTTTACATGAAATAGAAGCTGATGCAAAACATTCTATCCTATTTCGTACTACACAACTCATAACTGACAATCAAAATACACACACAACTTCTCGCCATCACATTTACATGGGAAAGAAGGTGGTGCACAATATTCTACCCTGTTTAGTCCTACAGAACACATAATCAACAATCAACTTACACCCACAACATCTCGCCATCACTTTTATATGAAAAAGAATATGATGCAAAATATTCTACACTGTTTCGTCAAACACAACTCATTACCGACAATCAACTTGCACCCAAAACATTTCGCCATCACCTTTACATGGGTAAGAAGTGATGCAAAAACATTCTACTCCGTTTTCGTCAAACACAACCGATCATCGACAATCAACTTACACACTCAACATCTCGCCACCACCTTTACATAGGAAAGAATGTGATGCACAATATTCTACCCTGTTTAGTCCTACACAACACATCATCGACAATTAACTTTCAGCCACAACATGTCGCCATCACTTTTACATGAAATAGAAGGTGACGGAAAATATTCTACCCTGTTTCGTACTACACAACTCAACCCTGACGATCAACATACACACCAACATGTCGCCTTCACCTTTATATGGGGAAGAAGGTGGTGCACAATATTCTACCGTGTTTAGTCCTACACAACTCATCATCGACAATCAACTTACACCCACAACATCTCGCCATCACCTTTATATGTTGAAGAAGGACGTGAAAAATATTCTAGCCTGTTTCGTCCAACAAAACTCATCACCGACAATCAACTTACACCCACAACATCTCGCCATCACCTTTGCATGTGGAAAAAGGAGATGTGAAAAATTCTACCCAGTTTAGTCCTACAAAACTCATCATCGACAAATAACGTACACGCAAAAACATTTTGCCATTAATTTAACATGTAAAAAAAGGGGATGCCAAACATTTTATCCTGTTTCGTCATACACAACTCATCACCGACTATCCTAATACACCCACAACATCTAGCCATCACCTTTACATGGGAACTAATGTGGTGCACAATATTCTACCCTGTTTAGTCCTACAAAGTTCACCATCGACAATAAACGTACACCCACAACATCTCGCCATCACTTTTACATGTAAAAAAAGGTGATGCAAAACATTCTACTCCGTTTCGTCAAACACAACCGATCATCGACAATCAAATTACACCCACAACATTTCGCCATCACCTTTACTTGGGAAAGAAGGTGGTGCAAAATATTCTACCCTGTTTAGTCCTACACAACTTATCATCGACAATCAACTTAGCCACAGCAGCATCTCGCTAACACTTTTATATGAAAAAGAAAATGACGCAAAATATTCTACCCTGTTTCGTACTACACAACTCATCACCGACAATCAACTTACACCCACAACATTTCGCCACAACTTTACATAGCATAGAAGGTGGTGCACAATATTCTACCCTGTTTAGTCCTACAAAACTCATCATCGACAATCAACTTACACCCACAACATCTCGCCATCACCTTTACATGGGAACTAATGTGGTGCACAATATTCTACCCTGTTTAGTCCTACAAAACTCATCATCGACAATCAACTTACACCCACAACATCTCGCCATCACTTTTACATGAAGAAGAAGGTGATGCAAAAACATTCTACTCCGTTTTCGTCAAACACAACCGATCATCGACAATCAACTTACACCCACAACATTTCGCCATCAACTTAACATGTGAAAGAAGGTGGTGCAAAATATTCTACCCTGTTTAGTCCTACACAACTTATCATCGACAATCAACTTACAGCCACATATCTCGCTAACACTTTTATATGAAAAAGAAAATGACGCAAAATATTCTAACCCTGTTTAGTCCTACAAAACTCATCACCGACAATCAACTTACACCCACAACATTTCGCCACCAACTTTACATAGCATAGAAGGTGGTGCACAATATTCTACCCTGTTTAGACCTACACAACTCATCATAGACAATCAACTTACACCACAAATCTCGCCATCACCTTTACTTGGGAAAGAATGTGGCGCACAATATTCTAATCTACCATGTTTAGTCCAGCAAATCTCATCATCGACAATCAACCTACACGCAGAGCATATCGCCATCACTTTTACATGAAGAAGAAGGTGATGCAAAACATTCTACTCCGTTTCGTCAAACACAACCGATCATCGACAATCAAATTACACCCACAACATTTCGCCATCAACTTAACATGTGAAAGAAGGTGGTGCAAAATATTCTACCCTGTTTAGTCCTACACAACTTATCATCGACAATCAACTTACAGCCACAGCATCTCGCTAACACTTTTATATGAAAAAGAAAATGACGCAAAATATTCTACCCTGTTTCGTACTACACAACTCATCCCTGACTATCAACATACACACCAACATTTCGCCACCAACTTTACATAGCATAGAAGGTGGTGCACAATATTCTACCCTGTTTAGACCTACACAACTCATCATAGACAATCAACTTACACCACAAAATCTCGCCATCACCTTTACTTGGGAAAGAAGGTGGCGCACAATATTCTACCATGTTTAGTCCAGCAAATCTCATCATCGACAATCAACCTACACGCAGAGCATATCGCCATCACTTTTACATGAAGAAGAAGGTGATGCAAAACATTCTACTCCGTTTCGTCAAACACAACCGATCATCGACAATCAAATTACACCCACAACATTTCGCCATCAACTTAACATGTGAAAGAAGGTGGTGCAAAATATTCTACCCTGTTTAGTCCTACACAACTTATCATCGACAATCAACTTACAGCCACAGCATCTCGCTAACACTTTTATATGAAAAAGAAAATGACGCAAAATATTCTACCCTGTTTCGTACTACACAACTCATCCCTGACTATCAACATACACACCAACATTTCGCCACCAACTTTACATAGCATAGAAGGTGGTGCACAATATTCTACCCTGTTTAGACCTACACAACTCATCATAGACAATCAACTTACACCACAAAATCTCGCCATCACCTTTACTTGGGAAAGAAGGTGGCGCACAATATTCTACCATGTTTAGTCCAGCAAATCTCATCATCGACAATCAACCTACACGCAGAGCATATCGCCATCACTTTTACATGAAGAAGAAGGTGATGCAAAACATTCTACTCCGTTTCGTCAAAACACAACCGATCATCGACAATCAAATACACCCACAACATTTCGCCATCAACTTAACATGTGAAAGCAAGGTGTGTGCAAAATATTTTCTACCCTGTTTAGTCCTACACAACTTATCATCGACAATCAACTTACAGCCCACAGCATCTCGCTAACACTTTTATATGAAAAAGAAAATGACGCAAATTATTCTACCCTGTTTCGTACTACACAATCATCCCTGACTATCAACATACACACCAACATTTCGCCACCAACTTTACATAGCATAGAAGGTGGTGCACAATATTCTACCCTGTTTAGACCTACACAACTCATCATAGACAATCAACTTACACCACAAAATCTCGCCATCACCTTTACTTGGGAAAGAAGGTGGCGCACAATATTCTACCATGTTTAGTCCAGCAAATCTCATCATCGACAATCAACCTACACGCAGAGCATATCGCCATCACTTTTACATGAAGAAGAAGGTGATGCAAAACATTCTACTCTGTTTCGTCCTACAAAACTCATCACCGACAATCAACTTACACCACAATATCTCGCCATCACCTTTACTTGGGAAAGAAGGTGGCGCACAATATTCTACCATGTTTAGTCCTACACAACTCATCATCGACAATCAACTTACACCCACAACATCTCGCCATCACTTTTACACGGGTGGATAAGAAGATGCAAAAACAATCTACCCTGTTTAGTCCTACACAACTCATCATCGACAATCAACTTACACCCACAACATCTCGGCATCACCTTACATGGGAAGAAGGTGGTGCACAATATCTACCCTGTTTACGCCTACAAATCTTATCATCGACAATCAACCTACACCCACAGCATATCGCCATCAATTTTACACGAAGAATAAGAAGATGCAAAAAAATCTACCCTGTTTCGTACTACACAACTCATCATCGACAATCAACTTACACCCACAACATCTCGCCATCACCTTTACATGGGGAAGAAGGTGGTGCACAATATTCTACACTGTTCAGTCCTACACAACTCATCATCGACAATCAACATACACACACAACATCTCGCCACCACTTTTGCATGAAGAAGAAGATGATGCAAAACATTCTACCCTGTTTAGTTCTACACAACTCATCATCGACAGTCAACTAACACACAAAACACCTCGCTATCACTTTTACATGAAGAAGAAGGTTATGCAAATCATTCTACTCTGTTTCCACTTTCACAACTCATCACCGACAATTAATCTACAACCACAACCTATTGCCATCAGCTTTACATGGAGAAGAAGGTGGTGCACAATATTCTACCATGTTTAGTCCTACACAACTCATCATAAACAATCAACTTACACCGACATCATCACGCCATCACCTTTACATGTGGAAGAAGGTGATGCAAAACATTCTATCCTGTTTCTTTCTACACAACTCTTCACCGACAATCAACATACACCCATAAAATCTCACCATCACCTTTACATGGGGAAGAAGGTGGTTCACAATATTCTACCCTGTTTAGTCTTACATAACCCATCATCGACAATCAACTTTCAGTCACAGCATCTCGCCATCACTTTTACATGAAATAGAAGGTGATGCAAAATATTCTACCCTGTTTCGTACTACACAACTCATCATCGACTGTCAACTTACACACACAAAACCTCTCTATCACTTTTACATGAAGAAGAAGGTTATGCAAAAACATTCTACCCTGTTTCATCCTGCACAACTCATCATCGACAATCAACTTACACCCACAACATCTCGCCATCACCTTTACATGGGGAAGAAGTTGGTGCACAATATTCTACCCTGTTTAGTCCTACAAAACTCTCATCGAAAATCAAACTTACACCCACAACATCTCGCCATCACTTTTATATTAAAAATAAGTTGATGCAAAACATTCTACACTATTCCGTCCGACAAAACTCATCATCGACAATCAACTTACACGTACAACATCTCGCCATCACCTTTACATGAAAATGAAGGTGATGCAAAATATTCTACACTGTTTCGTCCAACAAAACTCATCATCGACAACCAACTTACACCCACAGCATCTCGCCGTCATCTTTACATGGGGAAGAAGGTAGTGCACAATATTCAACCGTGTTCATTCCAAGAAAACTCATCATCGACAATAAACATACACACACAGCATCTCGCCAAAAAATTTACATGAAAAAGTAGGTGATGCAAAACATTCTACCCTGTTTCGTCCTACACAACTGATCACCGACAGAAAAAAAACACCCACAAAATCTTGCCATCACCTTAACATGGGGAAGAAGGTGGTGCACAGTATTCTACCCTGTTTAGTCCTACAAAACTCATCATCGACAGTCAACTTACACACACAACAACTCGCTATTACTTTTACATAAAAAAGAAGGTGAAGCAAAATATTTTACCCTGTTTCGTCATACACAACTCATCACCGACAAACAACTTACACCACAAACTCTCGCCATCAACTTTACATGGGAAAGAAGGTGGTGCACAATATTCTACCCTGTTTAGTCCCACACAACTCATCATCGACAGTCAACTTACACCCACAACATCTCGCCATCAGATTTACATGGGGAAGAAGGTGGTGCACAATATTCTACCCTGTTAATTTCTACAAAATTTACCATCGAACATAAACTTACACTTACAATATATCGCCATCGCATTTACATGTGGAAGAATGTGTTGCACAATATTCTACCCTGTTTGTCTGACAAATCTCACCATCGACAATCAACTTACACCCACAACAATTCACCATCATATTTACATGAGGACGAAGGTGTTGCACATTATTCTACCCTGTTTAGTCCTACAAAACTCTCATGGAAAATCAAATTACACCCACAACATCTCGCCATCACATTTATATGTGGAAGAAGGTGGTGCAAAATATTTTACCGTAATTGGACCAACAAAACTCTAATCGAAAATCAACATACACCCATAACATTTCGCCATCACATTTACATGCGGAAGAAGGTGGTGCACAATATTCCACCATGTTTAGTCCTACACAACTCATCATCGACAATTAAATAACACCCACAACATCTCGCAATCACACTTACATGAGGAAGAAAGTGGTGCACAATATTCTACCGTGTTTAGACCTACAAAACTATCATCAAAATTAAATTTACAACCACAACATCTCGCCTACAAATTTATATGAGGAATAAGGTGGTGCAAAATATTCTACCGTGTTTTGTACTACGAAACTTATCATCGACAATGAACATATAGTCACAACATCTCGCCAACACATTTAAATGATGAAAAGGTGGTGCACAATATTCTACCCTGTTTAGTCCTACAAAACTCTCATCGAAAATCAACTTACACCCACAATATATCGCCATCACATTAACATGAAGAAGAAGGTGGTGCACAATATTCTACCCTATTTAGTCATACAAAACTTTCATCAAAATTCAAGTTACACCAACAACATCTCGCCTACAAATTTACACGAGGAAGAAGGTGGTGCAAAATATTCTACCCTGTTTTGTACTACGAAACTTATCATCGACAATCAACATACAGGCACAACATATCGCCAACACATTTAATTGATGAAAAGGTGGTGCACAATAGTCTACCCTGTTTAGTCCTACAAAACTCTCATCGAAAATCAACTTACACCCACAATATATCGCCATCACATTTACATAATGAAGAAGGTGGTGCAAAATATTTTACCCTGTTTAGTCCTACAAAACTCTCATCGAAAATCAACTTACACCCACAAACTCTCGCCATCACATTTATATGAGGAAGAAGGTGGTGCAAAATATTCTACCCTGTTTAGTCCTACAAAATTCTCATCGAAAATCAACTTACACACACAAACTCTCGCCATCACATTAACATGAAGAAGAAGGTGGTGCAAAATATTCTACCCTGTTTAGTCCTATAAAACTCTCATCGAAAATCAACTTACACCGACATTATCTCGCCATTACATTAACATGAGGAAGAAGGTGGTGCACAATATTCGACTCTGTTGGTACTTCATATTTCCTTATCGACAATCAACTTACACCCACAACATTTTGCCATCACCATTACATGCGGAAGAAGGTGGTACACAATATTCCACCATGTTTAGTCCTACACAACTCTCATTAAAATTAAATTTACAACCACAACATCTTGCCTACAAATTTACATGAGGAATAAGGTGGTGAAAAATATTCTACCGTGTTTTGTACTACGAAACTTATCATCGACAATCAACATAAAGTCACAACATCTCGCCAACACATTTAAATTATGAAAAGGTGGTGCACAATATTCTACCCTGTTTAGTCCTACAAAACTCTCATCGAAAATCAACTTACACCGACAATATCTCGCCATTACATTAACATACGGAGAAAGGTGGTGCACAATATTCTACCCTGTTGGTACTTCATATTACCTTATCGACAATCAACATACACCCACAACAATTTGCCATCACCATTACATGCGGAAGAAGGTGGTGCACAATATTCTACCCTGTTTAGTCCTACAAAACTCTCATCGAAATTCAACTTACACCCACAACATCTCGCCATCATATTTACATGAGGAAGAAGGTGGTGCACAATATTCTACCCTGTTTAGTCCTACAAAACTCATCATCGAAAATCAACTTACACCCACAAACTCTCGCCATCACATTGACATGAGTAAGAAGGTGGTGCACAATATTCTACCCTGTTTAGTCCTACAAAACTCTCATCGAAATTCAACTTACACCCACAACATCTCGCCATCACATTTACATGTGGAAGAAGGTGGTGCACAATATTCTACCCTGTTTAGTCCTACAAAACTCTCATCGAAAATCAACTTACACCACAACATCTCGCCATCATATTTACATGAGGAAGAAGGTGGTGCACAATATTCTACCCTGTTTAGTCCTACAAAACTCTCATCGAAAATCAACTTACACACACAACATCTCGCCATCATATTTACATGAGGAAGAAGGTGGTGCACAATATTCTACTCTGTTTAGTCCTACAAAACTCTCATCGAAAATCAACTTACACCCACAACATCTCGCCATCATATTTACATGAGGAAGAAGGTGGTGCACAATATTCTACCATGATTAGTCCTACAAAACTCTCATCGAAAATCAACTTACACCCACAACATTTTGCCATCACATTTACATGTGGAAGAAGGTGGTGCACAATATTCTATCCTGTTTAGTCCTACAAAACTCTCATCGAAAATCAACTTACACCACAACATCTCGCCATCATATTTACATGAGGAAGAAGGTGGTGCACAATATTCTACACTGTTTAGACCTACACAACTCATCATCGACAATCAACTTAAACACACAACATCTCGCCATTAAATTACATGAGGTAGAAAGTGGTGCACAATATTCTACCATGTTTAGTCCTACAAAACTCTCATATAAATAAAAAACTTACACACATATCATATTGCCAACACATTTAAATGGGGAAGAAGTTGGTGCAAAATATTATACCCTGTTTCGTCCTCAAAAACTCTCATCCAAAATCAACTTAAACTCACAAAATTTCGCCATCATATTTAAATGAGGAAGAAGTTGGTGCACAATATTCTACCCTGTTTAGACCAACAAATCTCTCATCGAAATTCAACATACACCCACAACATCACGCCATCATATTTACATGAGGAAGAAGGTGGTGCACAATATTCTACCCAGTTTAGTCCTACAAAACTCATCATGGCCAGTCAACTTACACGTACAACATCTCGCCAACACATTTACATGTGGAAAAAGTTGGTGCAAAATATTCCACCATGTTTAGTCCTACAAAACTCTCATCGAAAATCCACTAAATCATATAACATCTTGCCTTCAACTTTACATTAGGAAGAAGGTGGTGCACAATATTCTACCCTGTTTAGACCTACAAAACTCATCATCGACAATCAACTAACACTCACAAAATTTCGCCAAAAATTTTAACTGAGGAAAAATTTGGTGCAAAATATTCTAACTTGTTTAGTCATGAATCACTTACACCCACAACATCTCGCCATCATATTTACATGAGGAAGAAGGTGGTGCAAAATATTCTACACTGTTTAGTCCTACAAAACTCTCATCGAAAATCAACTTACACCCACAACATCTCGCCATCATATTTACATGAGGAAGAAGGTGGTGCACAATATTCTACCCTGTTTAGTCCTACAAAACTCTCATCGAAAATCACTTACACCCACAACATCTCGCCATCATATTTACATGAGGAAGAAGGTGGGCACAATATTCTACCCTGTTTAGTCCTACAAAACTCTCATCGAAAATCAACTTACACACACAACATCTCGCCATCATATTTACATGAGGAAGAAGGTGGTGCACAATATTCTACACTGTTTAGTCCTACAAAACTCATCATCGACAATCAACTTACACCCACAACATCTCGCCATCATATTTACATGAGGAAGAAGTGGTGCACAATATTCTACCCTGTTTAGTCCTACAAAACTCATCATCGACAATCAACTTACACACACAACATCTCGCCATCATATTTACATGAGGAAGAAGGTGGTGCAAAATATTCTACCCTGTTTAGTCCTACAAAACTCTCATCGAAAATCAACTTACACCCACAACATCTCGCCATCATATTTACATTAGGAAGAAGGTGGTGCACAATATTCTACCCTGTTTAGTCCTACAAAACTCATCATCGACAATCAACTTACACACACAACATCTCGCCATCATATTTACATGAGGAAGAAGGTGGTGCAAATATTCTACCCTGTTTAGTCCTACAAAACTCTCATCGAAAATCAACTTACACACACAACATCTCGCCATCATATTTACATGAGGAAGAAGGTGTTGCAAAATATTCTACCCTGTTTAGTCCTAAACAACTCATCATCGACAATCAAAATACACCCACAACATCTCGCCATCATATTTACATGAGGAAGAAGGTGGTGCAAATATTCTACACTGTTTAGACCTAAACAACTCATCATCGACAATCAACTTACACACACAACATTTCGCCATCATATTTACATGAGGAAGAAGGTGTTGCAAAATATTCTACACTGTTTAGTCCTACAAAACTCTCATCGAAAATCAACTTACACACACAACATCTCGCCATCATATTTACATGAGGAAGAAGTTGGTGCACAATATTCTACCGTGTTTAGTCCTACAAAACTCTCATCGAAAATCAACTTACACACACAACATCTCGCCATCATATTTACATTAGGAAGAAGGTGGTGCACAATATTCTACCCTGTTTAGTCCTACAAAACTCATCATCGACAATCAACTTACACCCACAACATCTCGCCATCAATTTACATGAGGAAGAATGTGGTGCACAATATTCTACCCTGTTTAGTCCTAAAAAACTCTCAATAAAAATCAAATAAAACCCACATCATCTTGCCAACACATTTAAATGTGGATGAAGGTGGTGCAAAATATTCTACCCTGTTTAGTCCTACACAACTCATCATCGACAATAAAATAACACACACAACATCTCACCATCATATTTACATGAGGAAGAAGGTGTTGCACAATATTCTACCCTGTTTAGTCCTAAAAAACTCTCATCGAAAATCAACTTACACACACAACACCTCTCCAAAATATTTAAATCTGGAAGAAGGTGGTGCAAAATATTCTACACTGTTTAGTCCTAAACAACTCATCATCGACAATCAACTTACACCCACAACATTTCGCCATCACATTTACATGTGGAAGAAGGTGGTGCACAATAATCTACGCTGTTTAGTCCTACAAAACTCTCATCGAAAATCAACTTACACCCACAACATATCGCCATCAGATTTACATGAGGAAGAAGGTGGTGCACAATATTTAACACAGTTTAGTCGTAAAAACTCTTATCGAAAATCTACTTACACCCACAACATCTCGTCATCATATTTACATTAGGAAGAAGGTATTGCACAATATTCTACCCTGTTAGTCCTACAAAACTCTCATCGAAAATCAACTTACACACACAACATCTCGCCATCAATTTACATGAGGAAGAAGGTGGTGCACAATATTCTACCTGTTTAGTCCTACAAAACTCATCATCGACAATCAACTTACACACACAACATCTCGCCATCATATTTACATGAGGAAGAAGGTGGTGCACAATATTCTACCTGTTTAGTCCTAAAAAACTCTCATCGACAATCAACTTACACACACAACATCTCGCCATCATATTTACATGAGGAAGAAGGTGTGGTGCAAAATATTCTACCCTGTTAGTAAGTCACAACTAATTTTTCAAATTTTGTTCGGGGAAAACAATCAAATTACACCCACAACATCTCGCCATCATATTTACATTAGGAAGAAGGTGGTGCATAATATTCTACCCTGTTTAGTCCTACAAAACTCTCATCGAAAATCAACTTACACACACAACATCTCGCCATCAATTTACATGAGGAAGAAGGTGGTGCACAATATTCTACTCTGTTTAGTCCTACAAAACTCATCATCGACAATCAACTTACACCCACAACATCTCGCCATCACATTTACATGAGGAAGAAGGTGGTGCACAATATTCTACTCTGTTTAGTCCTACAAAACTCTCATCGAAAATCAACTTACACCCACAACATCTCGTCATCATATTTACATGAGGAAGAAGGTGGTGCAAAATATTCTACCCTGTTTAGTCCTACAAAACTCTCATCGAAAATCAAATTACACCCACAACATCTCGCCATCATATTTACATGAGGAAGAAGGTGTTGCAAAATATTCTACCTGTTTAGTCCTACAAAACTTTCATCGAAAATCAACTTACACCCACAACATCTCGCCATCATATTTACAGAGGAAGAAGGTGGTGCACAATATTCTACCTGTTTAGTCCTACAAAACTCTCATCGAAAATCAACTTACACCACAACATCTCGCCATCATATTTACATGAGGAAGAAGGTGGTGCAAAATATTCTACCTGTTTAGTCCTACAAAACTCTCATCGAAAATCAACTTACACACACAACATCTCGCCATCATATTTACATGAGGAAGAAGGTGGTGCAAAATATTCTACCTGTTTAGTCCTACAAAACTCTCATCGAAAATCAAATTACACCCACAACATCTCGCCATCATATTTACATGAGGAAGAAGGTGGTGCACAATATTCTACTCTGTTTAGTCCTACAAAACTCTCATCGAAAATCAACTTACACCACAACATCTCGCCATCAATTTACATGAGGAAGAAGGTGTTGCAAAATATTTACCCTGTTTAGTCTACAAAAATCTCATCGAAAATCAAATTACACCCACAACATCTCGCCATCATATTTACATGAGGAAGAAGGTGGTGCAAAATATTTACCCTGTTTAGTCCTACAAATTACTCATTGAAAATCAAATTACACACACAACATCTCGCCATCAATTTACATAAGGGAGAAGGTGGTGCACAATATTCTATCCTGCTAAGTCCTAAAAAACTCATCATCGACAATCAACTTACACCACAACATCTCGCCATCATATTTACATGAGGAAGAAGGTGTTGCAAAATATTCTACCCTGTTTAGTCCTACAAAACTCTCATCGAAAATCAAATTACACCCACAACATCTCGCCATCATATTTACATGAGGAAGAAGGTGTTGCAAAATATTCTACCCTGTTTAGTCCTACAAAACTCTCATCGAAAATCAACTTACACCCACAACATCTCGCCATCAATTTACATGAGGAAGAAGGTGGTGCACAATATTCTACCCTGTTTAGTCTACAAAACTCTCATCGAAAATCAACTTACACCCACAACATCTCGCCATCAATTTACATGAGGAAGAAGGTGGTGCAAAATATTCTACCCTGTTTAGTCCTACAAAACTCTCATCGAAAATCAACTTACACCCACAACATCTCGCCATCATATTTACATGAGGAAGAAGGTGTTGCAAAATATTCTACCGTGTTTAGTCCTACAAAACTCTCATCGAAAATCAACTTACACCCACAATATCTCGCCTTCACCTTTACATGAGGAAGAAGGTGGTGCAAAATATTCTACTCTGTTTAGTCCTACAAAACTCTCATCAAAATCAACTTACACACACAACATCTGGCCATCATATTTACATGAGGAAGAAGGTGGTGCAAAATATTCTACCCTGTTTAGTCCTACAAAACTCTCATCGAAAATCAACTTACACCCACAACATCTCGCCATCAATTTACATGAGGAAGAAGGTGTTGCAAAATATTCTACCCTGTTTAGTCCTACAAAACTTTCATCGAAAATCAACTTACACACACAACATCTCGCCATCATATTTACATGAGGAAGAAGGTGGTGCAAAATATTCTACCCTGTTTAGTCTACAAAACTCTCATCGAAAATCAACTTACACCCACAACATCTCGCCATCATATTTACATGAGGAAGAAGGTGGTGCAAAATATTCTACCCTGTTTAGTCCTACAAAACTCTCATCGACAATCAACTTACACACACAACATCTCGCCATCAATTTACATGAGGAAGAAGGTGGTGCAAAATATTCTACCGTGTTTAGTCCTACAAAACTCTCATCGAAAATCAACTTAAACCCACAACATCTCGCCATCACCTTTACATGAGGAAGAAGGTGGTGCACAATATTCTACCCTGTTTAGTCCTACAAAACTCTCATCGAAAATCAACTTACACCCACAACATCTCGCCATCATATTTACATGAGGAAGAAGGTGGTGCACAATATTCTACTCTGTTTAGTCCTACAAAACTCTCATCGAAAATCAACTTACACCCACAACATCTCGCCATCATATTTACATGAGGAAGAAGGTGGTGCAAAATATTCTACCGTGTTTAGTCCTACAAAACTCATCATCGACAATCAACTTACACACACAACATCTCGCCATCAATTTACATGAGGAAGAAGGTGGTGCACAATATTCTACCCTGTTTAGTCCTACAAAACTCTCATCGAAAATCAAATTACACCCACAACATCTCGCCATCACCTTTACATGAGGAAGAAGGTGGTGCACAATATTCTACCCTGTTTAGTCCGACAAATCTCATCATCGACAGTCAACTTACACACTCAACATCTCGCCATCAATTTACATGAGGAAGAAGGTGGTGCACAATATTCTACCCTGTTTAGTCCTACAAAACTGTCATCGAAAATCAAATTACACCCACAACATCTCGCCATCACATTTACATGAGGAAGAAGGTGGTGCACAATATTCTACCCTGTTTAGTCCTACAAAATTCTCATCGAAAATCAAATTACACCCACAACATTTCGCCATCATATTTACATGAGGAAGAAGGTGGTGCAAAATATTCTACCGTGTTTAGTCCTACAAAACTCTCATCGAAAATCATCTTAAACCCACAACATCTCGCCATCACCTTTACATGAGGAAGAAGGTGGTGCAAAATATTCTACCCTGTTTAGTCCTACAAAACTATCATCGAAAATCACTTACACCACAACATCTCGCCATCATATTTACATGAGGAAGAAGGTGGTGCACAATATTCTACCGTGTTTAGTCCTACAAAACTCTCATCGAAAATCAACTTACACCCATAACATCTCGCCATCATATTTACATGAGGAAGAAGGTGGTGCAAATATTCTACCCTGTTTAGTCCTACAAAACTCATCATCGACAATCAACTTACACCCACAACATCTCGCCAACACATTTAAATGAGGAAGAAGGTGGTGCAAATATTCTACCGTGTTTAGTCCTACAAAACTCTCATCGAAAATCAACTTACACCCACAACATCTCGCCATCACATTTACATGAGGAAGAAGGTGGTGCACAATATTCTACCCTGTTAGTCCTACAAAACTATCATCGAAAATCAACTTACACCCACAACATCTCGCCATCATATTACATGAGGAAGAAGGTGGTGCAAATATTCTACCCTGTTTAGTCCTACAAAACTCATCATCGACAATCAACTTACACCCAAAACATCTCGCCATCACATTTACATGAGGAAGAAGGTGGTGCAAATATTCTACCCTGTTAGTCCTACAAAACTCTCATCGAAAATCAACTTACACCACAACATCTCGCCATCACCTTTACATTAGGAAGAAGGTGGTGCAAAATATCTACCCTGTTTAGTCCTACAAAAAACTCTCATCGAAAATCAACTTACAACCACAACATCTGGCCATCATATTTACATTAGGAAGAAGGTGGTGCACATATTCTACCCTGTTTAGTCCTACAAAACTCATCATCGACAATCAACTTACACCCAAAACATCTCGCCATCACCTTTACATGAGGAAGAAGGTGGTGCAAATATTCTACCCTGTTAGTCCTACAAAACTCTCATCGAAAATCAACTTACACCCAAAACATCTCGCCATCAATTTACATTAGGAAGAAGGTGGTGCACAATATTCTACCCTGTTAGTCTACAAAACTCTCATCGAAAATCAACTTACACACACAACATCTCGCCATCATATTTACATTAGGAAGAAGGTGGTGCAAATATTCTACCCTGTTAGTCCTACAAAACTTCATCGAAAATCAACTTACACCCACAACATCTCGCCATCATATTTACATGAGGAAGAAGATGGCGCAAAATATTCTACTCTGTTTAGTCCTACAAAAAACTCTCATCGAAAATCAACTTACACCCAAAACATCTCGCCATCATATTTACATGAGGAAGAAGTGGTGCACAATATTCTACCCTGTTAGTCCTACAAAAAACTCTCATCGAAAATCAACTTACACCCACAACATCTCGCCATCATATTTACATTAGGAAGAAGGTGGTGCAAAATATTCTACTCTGTTTAGTCCTACAAAACTCATCATCGACAATCAACTTACACCCACAACATCTCGCCATCACATTTACATGAGGAAGAAGTGGTGCACAATATTCTACTCTGTTTAGTCCTACAAAACTCTCATCGAAAATCAATTACACCCACAACATCTCGCCATCATATTTACATGAGGAAGAAGGTGGTGCAAATATTCTACCCTGTTTAGTCCTACAAAACTCATCATCGACAATCAACTTACAACCACAACATCTCGCCATCATATTTACATTAGGAAGAAGGTGGTGCCAATATTCTACCCTGTTTAGTCCTACAAAACTCATCATCGACAATCAACGTACACCTAAAACATCTCGCTTTCACCTTTACATGAGGAAGAAGGTGGTGCACAATATTCTACCCTGTTAGTCCTACAAAACTATCATCGAAAATCAACTTACAACCACAACATCTCGCCATCAATTTACATTAGGAAGAAGGTGGTGCAAAATATTCTACCCTGTTTAGTCCTACAAAACTCTCATCGAAAATCACTTACACCCACAACATATCGCCATCATATTTACATGAGGAAGAAGGTGGTGCAAAATATTCTACCCTGTTAGTCCTACAAAACTTCATCGAAAATCAACTTACACCCAAAACATCTCGCCATCATATTTACATGAGGAAGAAGGTGGTGCACAATATTCTACCCTGTTTAGTCCTACAAAACTCTCATCGAAAATCAACTTACACACACAACATCTCGCCATCAATTTACATTAGGAAGAAGGTGGTGCACAATATTCTACCCTGTTTAGTCTACAAAAACTCTCATCGAAAATCAACTTACACATACAACATCTCGCCATCAATTTACATTAGGAAGAAGGTGGTGCACAATATTCTACCCTGCTTAGTCCTACAAAACTCATCATCGACAATCAACGTACACCTAAAACATCTCGCTTTCACCTTTACATTAGAAGGAAGGTGATGCACAATATTCTTCCCTGTTTAGTCCTACAAAACTCTCATCGAAAATCAACTTACACACACAGCATCTCGACATCATAATTACATGAGGAGGAAGGGGTTGCAAAATATTCTACCCTGTTTAGACCTACAAAACTCTCATCGAAAATCAACTTACACCCACAACATCTCGCCATCAATTTACATGAGGAAGAAGGTGGTGCACAATATTCTACCCTGTTTAGTCCTACAAAAACTCTCATCGAAAATCAACTTACACACACAACATCTCGCCATCATATTTACATGAGGAAGAAGGTGGTGCAAAATATTCTACTCTGTTTAGTCCTACAAAACTCTCATCGAAAATCAACTTACACCCACAATATCTCGCCATCAATTTACATGAGGAAGAAGGTGGTGCACAATATTCTACCCTGTTTAGTCCTACAAAACTCATCATCGACATTCAGCTTACACATTCAACATCTCGCCATCAATTTACATTAGGAAGAAGGTGGTGCACAATATTCTACCCTGCTTAGTCCTACAAAACTCATCATCGACAATCAACGTACACCCACAACATCTCGCCATCATATTTACATTAGGAAGAAGGTGGTGCACAATATTCTACCCTGTTAGTCCTACAAAAACTATCATCGAAAATCAACTTACACACACAACATCTCGCCATCAATTTACATGAGGAAGAAGGTGGTGCAAAATATTCTACCCTGTTTAGACCTACAAAACTCTCATCGAAAATCACTTACACCCACAACATCTCGCCATCAATTTACATGAGGAAGAAGGTGGTGCACAATATTCTTCCCTGTTTAGTCCTACAAAATCTCATCGAAAATCAACTTACACCCGCAACATCTCGCCATCATATTTACATTAGGAAGAAGGTGGTGCACAATATTCTACCTGTTTAGTCCTACAAAACTCTCATCGAAAATCAACTTACAACCACAACATCTCGACATCCTATTTACATTAGGAAGAAGGTGGTGCACAATATTCTACCCTGTTTAGTCCTACAAAACTCTCATCGAAAATCAACTTACACCCACAACATCTCGACATCCTATTTACATTAGGAAGAAGGTGGTGCAAAATATTCTAACCCTGTTTAGTCCTACAAAACTCTCATCGAAAATCACTTACACCCACAACATCTCGCCATCATATTTACATGAGGAAGAAGGTGGTGCAAAATATTCTACTCTGTTTAGTCCTACAAAACTCTCATCGAAAATCAACTTACAACCACAACATCTCGCCATCATATTTACATGAGGAAGAAGGTGGTGCAAAATATTCTACCCTGTTTAGTCCTACAAAACTCATCATCGACAATCAACTTACACCCACAACATCTCGCCATCAATTTACATTAGGAAGAAGGTGGTGCACAATATTCTACCCTGTTTAGTCCTACAAAACTCTCATCGAAAATCAACTTACACCCACAACATCTCGCCATCATATTTACATTAGGAAGAAGGTGGTGCACAATATTCTACCCTGTTTAGTCCTACAAAACTCTCATCGAAAATCAACTTACAACCACAACATCTCGACATCCTATTTACATTAGGAAGAAGTTGTGCAAAGTATTCTACCCTGTTTAGCCCTACAAAACTTTCATCGAAAATCAACTTACACCCACAACATATCGCCATCATATTTACATGAGGAAGAAGATGGTGCAAAATATTCTACTCTGTTTAGTCCTACAAAACTCTCATCGAAAATCAACTTACACCCACAATATCTGGCCATCATATTTACAGGAGGAAGAAAGTGGTGCACAATATTCTACCCTGTTTAGTCTACAAAAACTCTCATCGAAAATCAACTTACACCCACAATATCTGGCCATCATATTTACAGGAGGAAGAAAATGGTGCACAATATTCTACCCTGTTTAGTCCTACAAAACTCTCATCGAAAATCAACTTACACCACAACATCTCGCCATCATATTTACATGAGGAAGAAGGTGGTGCACAATATTCTACCTGTTTAGTCCTACAAAACTCTCATCGAAAATCAACTTGCACACACAGCATTTCGACATCACCTTTGCATTAGGAAGAAGGTGGTGCACAATATTCTACCTGTTTAGTCCTACAAAACTCTCATCGAAAATCAACTTACACCACAACATCTCGCCATCATATTTACATTAGGAAGAAGGTGGTGCACAATATTCTACCTGTTTAGTCCTACAAAACTCTCATCCAAAATTAACTTACACCGACAACATCTCGCCATCATATTTACATGAGAAAGAAGGTGGTGCAAAATATTCTACCCTGTTTAGTCTACAAAAACTCTCATCGAAAATCACTTACACCCACAACATCTCGCCATCATATTTACATTTTTAAGAAGGTGGTGCACAATATTCTACCCTGTTTAGTCCTAAAAAACTCTCATCGAAATTCAACTTGCACACACAACATTTCGACATCACATGTACATTAGGAAGAAGGTGGTGCAAAATATTCTACCCTGTTAGTCCTACAAAACTCTCATCGAAAATCAACTTACACCCACAACATCTCGCCATCATATTTACATGAGGAAGAAGGTGGTGCAAAATATTCTACCCTGTTAGTCCTACAAAACTCTCATCGAAAATCAACTTACACCCACAACATCTCGCCATCATATTTACATGAGAAAGAAGGTGGTGCAAAATATTCTACCCTGTTTAGTCCTACAAAACTCTCATCGAAAATCAACTTACACCAACAACATATCGCCATCATATTTACATGAGGAAGAATTTGGTGCAAAATATTCTACCCTGTTTAGTCCTACAAAACTCTCATCGAAAATCAACTTACACACACAACATCTCGCCATCATATTTACATGAGGAAGAAGGTGGTGCAAAATATTCTACCGTGTTTAGTCCTACAAAACTCTCATCGAAAATCAACTTACACCCACAACATCTCGCCATCATCTTTACATGAGGAAGAAGGTGGTGCAAAAT
The DNA here is from genome assembly GCA_034768735.1 of Schistosoma mekongi. Lineage (NCBI taxonomy): Eukaryota > Metazoa > Platyhelminthes > Trematoda > Strigeidida > Schistosomatidae > Schistosoma > Schistosoma mekongi. The sequence continues at coordinate 35,605,674 of CM068306.1, forward strand.
ATTCTACCCTGTTTAGTCCTACAAAACTTTCATCGAAAATCAACTTACACACACAACATCTGGCCATCATATTTACATGAGGAAGAAGGTGTTGCAAAATATTCTACCCTGTTTAGTCCTACAAAACTCTCATCGAAAATCAAATTACACCCACAACATCTCGCCATCATATTTACATGAGAAAGAAGGTGGGGCAAAATATTCTACCTGTTTAGTCCTACAAAACTCTCATCAAAATCAACTTACACCACAACATCTCGCCATCATATTTACATGAGAAAGAAGGTGGTGCACAATATTCTACCCTGTTAGTCCTACAAAACTCTCATCGAAAATCAACTTACACACACAACATCTCTCCATCACATTTACATGAGGAAGAAGGTGGTGCACAATATTCTAACCTGTTTAGTCCTACAAAACTCTCATCGAAAATTAACTTACACCCACAACATCTCGCCATCATATTTACATGAGAAAGAAGGTGGTGCACAATATTCTACCCTGTTTAGTCCTACAAAACTTCATCGAAAATCAACTTACACACACAACATCTCGCCATCATATTTACATGAGGAAGAAGGTGGTGCAAAATATTCTACCTGTTTAGTCTACAAAAACTCTCATCGAAAATCAACTTACACCCACAACATCTCGCCATCATATTTACATGAGGAAGAAGGTGGTGCACATATTCTAACCTGTTTAGTCCTACAAAACTCTCATCGAAAATCAACTTACACACACAACATCTCGCCATCATATTTACATGAGGAAGAAGGTGGTGCACAATATTCTACTCTGTTTAGTCCTACAAAACTCTCATCGAAAATCAAATTACACCCAAAATATCTCGCCTTCACCTTTACATGAGGAAGAAGGTGGTGCACAATATTCTACCCTGTTTAGTCCTACAAAACTCTCATCAAAAATCAACTTACACACACAACATCTCGCCATCATATTTACATGAGGAAGAAGGTGGTGCACAATATTCTACCCTGTTTAGTCCTACAAAACTCTCATCGAAAATCAACTTACACCCACAACATCTCGCCATCATATTTACATGAGGAAGAAGGTGGTGCACAATATTCTACCCTGTTTAGTCCTACAAAACTCTCATCGAAAATCAACTTACACCCACAACATCTCGCCATCATATTTACATTAGGAAGAAGGTGGTGCAAAATATTCTACCCTGTTTAGTCCTACAAAATTCTCATCGAAAATCAACTTACACCCACAACATCTCGCCATCATATTTACATGAGGAAGAAGGTGGTGCAAAATATTCTACCCTGTTTAGTCCTACAAAACTCTCATCGAAAATCAACTTACACCCACAACATCTCGCCATCATATTTACATGAGAAAGAAGGTGGTGCAAAATATTCTACCTGTTTAGTCTACAAAACTCTCATCGAAAATCAACTACACCCACAACATCTCGCCATCATATTTACATGAGGAAGAAGGTGGTGCAAAATATTCTACCCTGTTTAGTCTACAAAACTCTCATCGAAAATCAACTTAAACACACAACATCTCGCCATCATATTTACATTAGGAAGAAGGTGGTGCACAATATTCTACCCTGTTTAGTCCTACAAAACTCTCATCGAATATCAAATTACACCCACAACATCTCGCCATCATATTTACATGAGGAAGAAGGTGGTGCACAATATTCTACCCTGTTTAGTCCTACAAATTACTCATCGAAAATCAACTTACACACACAACATCTCGCCATCAATTTACATGAGCAAGAAGGTATTGCAAAATATTCTACCCTGTTTAGTCCTACAAAACTCTCATCGAAAATCAAATTACACCCACAACATCTCGCCATCACATTTACATGAGGAAGAAGGTGGTGCACAATATTCTACACTGTTTAGTCCTACAAAACTCTCATCGAAAATCAACTTACACACACAACATCTCGCCATCACATTTACATGAGGAAGAAGGTGGTGCACAATATTCTACCCTGTTAGTCCTACAAAACTCTCATCGAATATCAAATTACACCCACAACATCTCGCCATCATATTTACATTAGGAAGAAGGTGGTGCAAAATATTCTACCCTGTTTAGTCCTACAAAACTCTCATCGAAAATCAACTTACACCCACAACATCTCGCCATCATATTACATGAGGAAGAAGGTGGTGCACAATAATCTACCCTGTTTAGTCCTACAAAACTCTCATCGAAAATCAACTTACACCCACAACATCTCGCTATCAATTTACATGAGGAAGAAGTTGGTGCAAAATATTCTACCCTGTTTAGTCCTACAAAACTCTCATCGAAAATCAACTTACACACACAACATCTCGCCATCAATTTACATGAGGAAGAAGGTGGTGCAAAATATTCTACCCTGTTTAGTCTACAAAACTCTCATCGAAAATCAACTTACACCCACAACATCTCGCCATCATATTTACATGAGGAAGAAGGTGGTGCACATATTCTACCCTGTTAGTCCTACAAAACTCTCATCGAAAATCAACTTACACCCACAACACCTCGCCATCACATTTACATGAGGAAGAAGGTGGTGCAAAATATTCTACCGTGTTTAGTCCTACAAATCTCTCATCGAAAATCAACTTACACACACAACATCTCGCCATCAATTTACATGAGGAAGAATTTGGTGCAAAATATTCTACCTGTTTAGTCCTACAAAACTCTCATCGAAAATCAACTTACACCCACAACATCTGGCCATCATTTTTACATTAGAAAGAAGGTGTTGCAAATTATTCTACCCTGTTCAGTCATACAAAACTCTTATCGAAAATCAAATTACACCCACAACATCTCGCCATCATATTACATGAGGAAGAAGGTGGTGCACAATATTCTACCATGTTAGTCCTACAAAACTCTCATCGAAAATCAAATTAAACCCTCAACATTTCCCCATCACCTTAACATGAGGAAGAATTTGGTGCAAAATATTCTACCCTGTATAGTCCTACAAAAATCTCATCAAAAATCAACTTACACACACAACATCTCGCCATAAATTTACATTAGAAAGAAGATGGTGCTCAATATTCTAACCTGTTTAGTCGTACAAAACTCTCATCGAAAATCAAATTACACCCACAACATCACGCCATCATATTTACATTAGGAAGAAGGTGGTGCACAATATTCTACCCTGTTTAGTCCTACAAATTCTCTCATCAAAAATCAACTTACACACACAACATCTCGCCATCAATTTACATTAGGAAGAAGGTGGTGCACAATATTCTAACCTGTTTAGTCCTACAAAACTCTCATCGAAAATCAAATTACACCCACAACATCTCGCCATCATATTTACATTATGAAGAAGGTGCTGCACAATATTCTACCCTGTTTAGTCCTACAAATCTCTCATCAAAAATCAACTTACACACACAACATCTCGTCATCATATTTACATTAGGAAGAAGGTGGTGCACAATATTTACCCTGTTTAGTCCTAACAAAACTCTCATCGAAAATCAACTTACACACACAACATCTCGCCATCATATTTACATTAGGAAGAATGTGGTGCACAATATTCTACCCTTTTTAGTCCTACAAAACTCTCATCGAAAATAACTTACACCCACAACATCTCGCCATCATATTTACATGAGGAAGAAGGTGGTGCACAATATTCTACCCTGTTTAGTCCTACAAAACTCTCATCGAAAATCAACTTACACCCACAACATCTCGCCATCAATTTACATGAGTAAGAAGGTGGTGCACAATATTCTACCCTGTTTAGTCCTACAAAACTCTTATCGAAAATCAACTTACACACACAACATCTCGCCATCACATTTACATGAGGAAGAAGGTGGTGCACAATATTCTACCGTGTTTAGTCCTACAAAACTCTCATCGAAAATCAACTTACACCCACAACACCTCGCCATCACATTTACATGAGGAAGAAGGTGGTGCAAAATATTCTACCCTGTTTAGTCCTACAAAACTCTCATCGAAAATCAACTTACACCCACAACATCTCGCCATCAATTTACATGAGTAAGAAGGTGGTGCAAAATATTCTACCCTGTTTAGTCTACAAAAACTCTCATCGAAAATCAACTTACACCCACAACATCTCGCCATCATATTTACATGAGGAAGAAGGTGGTGCAAAATATTCTACCCTGTTAGTCCTACAAAACTCTCATCGAAAATCAACTTACACCCACAACATCTCGCCATCACATTTACATGAGGAAGAAGGTGGTGCACATATTCTACCCTGTTTAGTCTACAAAAACTCTCATCGAATATCAAATTACACCCACAACATCTCGTCATCATATTTACATTAGGAAGAAGGTGGTGCAAAATATTCTACCCTGTTAGTCCTACAAAACTCTCATCGAAAATCAACTTACACCCACAACATCTCGCCATCAATTTACATGAGGAAGAAGGTGGTGCACAATATTCTACCGTGTTTAGTCCTACAAAACTTCATAGAAAATCAACTTACACCCACAACATCTCGCCATCACATTTACATGAGGAAGAAGGTGGTGCACAATATTCTACTCTGTTTAGTCCTAACAAAACTCTCATCGAAAATCAACTTACACCCACAACATCTCGTCATCATATTTACATTAGGAAGAATGTGGTGCACAATATTCTACCCTGTTTAGTCGTACAAGACTCTCAT
>CM068306.1:35610475-35671160 GCA_034768735.1 Schistosoma mekongi
TGATCAACTAGCGACTTGGGTATTCAATATTCCGGCAACCTAAAGTTCATGGAACATGCCTCCTCTATTATCTCTAAAACTAGAAGATTAACAGGCTTCCTTCTTAAAAACTTCCATACAACGGAGGCTAAACTTACTCTGTTTAATTTATTTGTAAGACCTATACTGGAGTACTGCTCATTTATCTTTTCCAGTATGAGTAGCATAGATAGGAAACGCGTCGAAAGTGTACAAAGAAGTTTCACACGTCGAATTCTGGCAATCGACGGAAACATGGACTACACGACTAGATGTGAAACACTCTCTTTAGAACCCCTGTGTCGTCGCCGACTACGACATAACTTAATATTCTTCTATAAAGTAATCAACGGAATATCATTCTCAGCTTTCTCTCCCATGTGGAACCAAATGCCTAGATACGAACTTCGGAACTACGAAGCAACACTACTTATCGACAAATACCAAACACAACATCGCGGTAAGTTCTTTATCGTCTACTACAGCAAACTCTGGAACAAACTACCACAAAATATCCGCACTACCAAATCTATCCTAATATTCAAACGCATGAACGCCCAATATCTAAAGTCAAAAGACTTGTACCAAATCTTCGACGACTTACCACTAAACCTCGTATCAATAAAAAATGGCTTATTAGGGTACTAAAACTGCTAACACTAAAATCGTGTACGTTGTAGTAAATAGAAAAAAAAACATAAAAACGTAAGAAGACTCTAGTTTGAAACTGATTATTTTGATACCACTAATCAAATTTATTTATTTATTTATATCGCATAATCTATGTCACCGTCTTCCCGAGTCTATGGTCTGAACTGGCAAAGAACTGATCTCCTTTAAGCAACTTACTCCAAACGCTGGCCTGGAACGCAATCATTGCACCAACAACTCACCGCTCAAGACCAGTCCACACAAACTGGCTGCCTTATACAAACTTCAAAATACCAGCCTTATCCTGTCTCTGGATAGTCTCCATGGTTCGTCCTGCTCTCTCGCAGCTACTCCCCTGAGATTACAGCACCAGAGACAAAAGGCGCGCGGTTGTTTACTGGAAGTGTTCTGTATTACAAAATATACCTTTAGTACTGCAGTACTGTAAACTGTGAAGCTAGCTACCGTTGGCTTCCTAATTAATTTATATCTTTGTATATCGTCAACTCCATAACAATAACTCTACTAAAACTCTGTTACGATTATGCTATATCATTCTGATCATGCCTGTAAACTGGTATGCTCTCATGTACAAATTATTACTTGAGAATAAATTATTATTATTATTATTATTATTATTATAACAATAACAAGGTGTAACAGTGAACATTTCAACCGAATTCTAGCAGAGAAAGAATTTAAGTAGTCGCTAGAGGTGGATAAATTACACAATGAGAAAACCATCAAACCGTGTCACAAGACAGGCACTGATATAAAATCTCGACGGCCAAGCAAAAGAAGAAGACCCAAGAAAAATAAATATAAAAGCTTGTTATAACGAGAGATAGGTTTTTGTCGGTTGTGCGCGGATGTCTATTGAAATGTGCCTAATTGATAATTTGTGACTGCCCTATGCCCACTAGGTCCCAACCCGGAGATAGAAGAATAAGATAATACATTAACCAGACAGGTCGGAATCAGATTCAAATTATATTTCACGCATTCCTTTATATATACAAAATAATCATAGTGATTATTTATCAAATTAAAAATTATCAACATTTATAATAATACATTTAAATGTTGTCAAATGGGTTCACATAAAAGTGATGAAAGTTTACAAATCATGTTAACAAAAAAAATCAATACAACTTGCTAAAATGACAATTGTATTTCTAGGGATTTCGAATCCCTAACAAAGCTATTTATTTAAGATCACATCGTGTCGATATTGGATGCAGACATGGATAACAGAATGAACAACACTTAGAAAGAACTAAAGAGGAAAGCCCAGGAGAGTGTTGGTTAGAGAATTCAGGTCATCAGCCAATGCTCTATGTAGGGTAATTGGCATTAATTGATTGAGTACCTATATGTAAACCCATGGATTGAAGTTCATAGCGGCAAACACATTACCCTATACTTCAATTACTAATCTGTTATCTACTTACTTCACTAACACACATGCATTGTGTATTCCAGTTATTAGTAGTTAATAATAATATGTGGAATGGAACTGTCGTCTTGAATATTAAATGAGTTCATTATACAACAGAGCACTAACTTTTAGTTACTGAAAACTGTATTAAATTAATTTAAGGAATTTATATGATGCGCAAACTTATTGAATTCATTCCATAATGCAGATTGACAAAAATCTAACTAATCACCAATGGTAATGCGACAAATGCCATATCATATGTAGAGAAGGACTCGTTAAAGATACCAGTCAGTAGCTAAAGCAAAATATTAGTACATTTCTCTGATAGAAGTTTCGAAATGTCCTCAAGCCCTAAACTTCGTGATGGTTTTAGTGTCTTAAGATAGAGTTGTGGGTATGTAACTGCATTTACATTGGTGAGGTTTTTCAAAATGCATGTTTAATTATTAGTACAAGTATTATATATTTGCACACTAGATAGTTAAACACTGTAAGTTGAGCAAGAATAACACATACTATTGAAACTTTGAAAGTAGTATTCTCGATAGGGTGAATTTGATTGTATTACAAATGAAGCTGACAGGTGTTTCTATCGAAAATGTATTAAATAATTTGTTAGTGAATATTTCATTATATATACTTTACCACGAATATTCGACGTTGACAAACAACCTATCTAGGACAAAATCGAAGTCGCAATTTCACATTCAAATTGCACCTAACAGAGATAGGAAGTTATTAAACATATGAGATTTGACCACATTATGTAAAAGTGAATAGCTGATGAAATAGAGAGGACAGAATGCTTATCTTACGTAGATAATTTTTGATAAATGTGAGCAACTGGTAATATATACGAGGTGGTATATATGATATTGTAAAGGATAATCGGAGCACAACATAAATAGAACTACTCGGTTTGTGTTCAGAAGAAGATCAACCAATTGTAGATAAACATACAAAAACTGTCAAATGGATAACATCATGATACCAAAATCGTATAAAATAAATGTAGCTAAATAAGTGAATTTCAACAATAGAAGCTCTGATTACATGTGTGGGGGGGGTGGGGTAAGTGATTCATCTAGTTGGTATATCTGATTATTCGGCAACTTCGTAAGAGGTAATTAACACAACTTATCCCATTTAATACCACACGACATTCAAAAACATGTTACTGTTAACATGTCGACGTTATGAATGATGATGTCTAATTACAGAAATATGTTGAATGAAACGATCAGGTGTTCTTTGTGCAAGGGAATATGTCTACATCGAAGGAATTAATTTTGTTTTAAGTGAAGTAAATCGTTGAATGTATACCGTCGCTATTTGAGATGTAAATGTGCTAATACCAGTCAACTCAACATATGAGGCAACATTCCTGAATGAATGAAGTAGATACAAGTCTATATGAAACTGACTGATTGCCTAGAATCAGGCCAGACTATAGGCATAGTGTTTTGATAACGATTTGATTATTATTAACATTTGGTCACTAAGAGTAAAGTGAATAAATCACATACAAACAAATATAACATACAAATATTTCTGTTAGTAACATTTTCTCACAGCTTCTCCAACTCGCCAGTCTGATCTTGTTGATTATTGATGCATATTAACGATAGAATGGAATGTGAGATCATTGAATAGAATATGGAGGTTATTGAAATAGTATAAACTGGTGATGGTTTTGTTAACATTTTCTAATTGAGTAAGTAATTAGTAGCTGATTTCTTTGCTGTTTACACTGAACAAGTTGACCTACAATTACTGGTATTAAATACAATCAATTCTTATGCATAGTTTGTTCAAGCAAAGAAACACTCCATTTTACTCATTTTGACGAGGAATGAATGGTTTTGTTATATTAAGTAGTGTATCAGTTTAATTAAGAATACGAATTAATGCGGTGTTGATGTTGATCTAAGTAATTGTCAACATGGAAAGCGTTCATTCATTCATTTGTAATCAGTTAGATCGACAGATATACACTTCTAACTATGCAATATTCGTTGTATTTAGTGAAGGTGAATTGTTGGTGGTTAGTCAATTTGTTTTATGAAATAGACTGATGGTCACCACCTTCAGATGCTTGCGCTTTAGAATCACTCATATTTAAGAGATTCTCATGAGAAGAAGTGTATTTAGGGGAGATAAAATTGGGTAGGGAATGAGTATTTCCTTGGAAGGGATTTAAATGTGAATTGATTCCAGTCAATTCGAAGTGTGTAAGAACACATTGGCTCACAGCAACACGTCCCTATAAAAGAAACCACTAACAGTTAACGATTCAGTAATAAACATGAAGGCTGATTGGGTGTTTATGGTGTTAGACAGCCTACATTGGTAAATGAATAGAATGAAATATGCTTCCTTATTGATTTATGGGCTAGGCTTACCCACTTACAGCCTGCCTTGTCGAACGATACTCGCCGATATTCAAGTAGAATGGAAAGTTTAGGGATTACGTCTAAACAAAGCAAGTTATCAGTCAATGATTTAGTTGAGTGTTGGGCTAAGTTATGTTGGTAAATGCATTTCAATTGTAATTGGGTGTTTCAACCCAGTATGGTACATTTCAGCTGTACACATTTAAGAACCCACCAGAGACAGAACTAAGTAGTCAAATGGTAAATCTTTCAATTAGTCCCTAACTTCCTTTCGTTCCCATATTGTCTTGTGATTCATGTGAATTCGATCTCCATGTGCATACATTCAACATTAATCTCATGTATTTCTAATAATGCATTTATTACTAGATTGTGTTCGTCATCATAGTTGTATAATTTGGACTTATTCGTAACTTCAGGTTAACATTTAACATTCTCTACAACATCACATTGCATCTGAATTTATTGAACATTACAAAATAACACACAATTACGATCATCATTAACCGTTTCCAGCACAAAACGAGTACAAATATAGAAAATAGAATACAGAGAGTAATGCAATGAGAAGACTACAAAAAGCATACACTAAGAACAGAATAACTCTACTAATGTCAATCCATCAATATTAGTGTTAGTAAAATTAATGTGCGCATTATTGTATGACTGAAGAACGTAGATTTGAATCGAAGAGAACGTGATTAAACAACTCAATTGTGCGATTTAATAATGTTTTGAAGTGCATGTAATTAATGTCAATAACCAATCAGTAAGTGTAGGTGCAGAATGAAAAATGTGCTTGAATATAAGTAGTATAATAATTGTCTTCTACACTACAACAATACGATGTCAACAAACAATGATAGAAATGTAATTTTACAACAGGATTCATTTCTATAAGACAATTGAATACGAACGATTTACAAGTAGCATCACTGTGAACTTGTCGATTTCTTGTGATTGGTAGTCTAGAAATGGAAACACAGAGAATTGTAGTCTTCAACCGATTGTTACATCAATAATGACATGACATGTGAAACTAAACAATCATATTTATCCCTATGGCAATGAACAATTAGAAAATGTCAGCATCATCAAAACTGCTTCGAACTATTGTTGATGTTAATGAATCATTTCATTCTATCGAATAGCTCCCAAATTAATCAGCAATTGCTTCGTTTATTGGTCATATATAATAGAGCTAACACGTTGAGCTATGAGAAAAAACATGATTTACTTAGGCATTAACTTCATACTCTCTTGTCTTCCCATGAATACATTTATTACTAGATTGTGTTCATCATAAACTAAAAGAGAAGAAGGCGTGTTCCAACTTCAAGTGATTACATTGAATAAGTCATGAAGAAATGAGACAATTACAAGCATCTGATCTACAGTGAAGAATCGCCCATTTCTCTAGGTTCTTCTTGAAGTGAACACCATCGAAAGGCGATAAAATCAAACTCAATGTTTTCGATAAGTATGGTATTCATGTTTGTTACAATCCAATTCACCACTGATTAAGTTGGTAAATATATTACACTGAATTGTAAATATTTTAAACTATCAAATATTCATTGGCTTCCAATTTATTATTCACTGCATCTGTAGTTGTTTAATCTGTACTACACAATCAGCCATTTTATAACGCACCGTGTTTCCTTATAATGTCAGTCAACATTATTCAAACTAATCATTGGTAGAACCAACTGCATTCATGAATCTACTAATTTGTACTTTAATTACACTAATCAATTCAATTAAATCCACATCACTTCGTATGTAGACTGGAATATGAATAACTTTGTATATGCATCAATCTATTGCAAAACAGTGATGCTTTAATCAATAGATGATATCATTTTTAAATGCCTATGGAATACACATTGGAACCATCTTCTGTTCAGAGTGTCGTTGATAATCTCATCACTCAATCACTGGACGTCTCTTATATGTAGGATACGTGAAAACAACGCTGTTTATCTTCTAGAACTGATTTAAATAGTTTCTATCATTCATATTGGCCTTATAGAAAGTGGATATTTTACTGTTACGTTTCTATTGTCTAATCGTTCTGTTTGTCACATTCAGTGTTGGTTCACTGATTTCCATTGATGAACTGAGGTTAACCACCTCAGCATACGTTAATGCAGTTACCAGTCGCTGTTGCTCTTATTTTATATTGACGTTGATTTCTTAACTGGATGGTCAGATTTGATGTATATAAACGCACTGGGGTGAACAAAGCACATACATTGTATTATTCCATTGATATTTCGTGCATTCAGGTTCATACCAATCAGTTGGTTGCACCGTTGCTAAGATGATACCTCTTGTTACATAACATTCACTTCAAATTTTGAGTAGATTCATCTAATGTAAACAAATTGGCTTGTCATACTTCATCATTAGTTGCATCTGTCACTAATTAGTAACTATTATACTGTAGTTTAAAATAGACACCGACTAATCATATGACGTCCTGTTAATTGTGTTATTTTAGTATCACTTCAATTTGAGTTACACGAATTACGCTGTTTCATACAGATGCCAATAACTGTTTACACTTGTAAATTACTTACTTCCGATTTTCTTCTTCGAATGATAAATCCGGCAGCTAACAGAACCAATATTAATGCAACTAACAATGCAGGTAACGTCATGATAATGAGATATGGAACAGAACTAATATTTTCACACTTTGGAATATGCTGACCATGAGTTTCAATATCTTCAAATACAAAATTATTCTGCAAAAATGGAACCAATATACATCACATTATGTAACTGCATAAAGTCAACTCATAATTATTTCAAAAGTGTGTCACTCCAACTACGCTTATTTCATGTACATTCCACAATACAACATCTGATTGTCTACTATCAAAAATGCATTACTTGGAGTGATGTTCAAAAGACATTGAAGTGAGTGTTTAAAATCTTAACTGGATGGTCAGATTTGATGTATATAAACGCACTGGGGTGAACAAAGCACATACATTGTATTATTCCATTGATATTTCGTGCATTCAGGTTCATACCAATCAGTGGTTGCACCGTTGCTAAGATGATACCTCTTGTTACATAACATTCACTTCAAATTTTGAGTAGATTCATCTAATGTAAACAAATTGGCTTGTCATACTTCATCATTAGTTGCATCTGTCACTAATTAGTAACTATTATACTGTAGTTTAAAATAGACACCGACTAATCATATGACGTCCTGTTAATTGTGTTATTTTAGTATCACTTCAATTTGAGTTACACGAATTACGCTGTTTCATACAGATGCCAATAACTGTTTACACTTGTAAATTACTTACTTCCGATTTTCTTCTTCGAATGATAAATCCGGCAGCTAACAGAACCAATATTAATGCAACTAACAATGCAGGTAACGTCATGATAATGAGATATGGAACAGAACTAATATTTTCACACTTTGGAATATGCTGACCATGAGTTTCAATATCTTCAAATACAAAATTATTCTGCAAAAATGGAACCAATATACATCACATTATGTAACTGCATAAAGTCAACTCATAATTATTTCAAAAGTGTGTCACTCCAACTACGCTTATTTCATGTACATTCCACAATACAACATCTGATTGTCTACTATCAAAAATGCATTACTTGGAGTGATGTTCAAAAGACATTGAAGTGAGTGTTTAAAATCTTAACTGGATGACACATTGTTGACAAGGTAAATTACGGCGACTGCAAAATGGATGATTCTTTATTGTTTTAACTGATAATTTCAATAATGATGTAAAATCAAACTAGTGAATTGTGTGAATTGCCTAATTTTCGAGTAATGAGGAATTATACTGCAAATGAAGATGTGAAATACAATGATATGGTTTAGCGAAAATTCTCGTCATATCAATTTTTCTTACGAAATTTTACAATTGCATCTGAACAGATATGATGTCGACCAGATAACTGCAATTGGTTGAAGAGCATAATGAATAACAATTATATGATAACATAATATGGAAACTTATCAACCATATCAATGGTAATATAAGTGGATGATCAATTCTCTTCTGAGCATATGTTTCTAGTTCCTCTATGTGCATAATGATAGCCTCATCAATACATCCGGAACAGTGGCATAATGCTTTTGCATTGTTTCTGTACACTTTGTAATTCACACTATTAACCTGGTAGTTGGTGTTTACCAAATGATCTCGCATGATGCAAACACTATGAAGTTGATTTGCCAACTTCAATTAAAGCTTTGTTCACCAGTGGTAATTTTTCGTATACATCATTCTGTTACTATGTTGCACTAATTGTAATTATTTAATGAAAAGCATGTTTATGTTTACAGGCGATTGCACAGTTTTTAAAATAAAACCATCGAAACGAGGTCCTCTAGCTGAACAATATGAAAGTCTTCAGTTTAACTAAATCAAGTCGTCTCCGAAAATCATTAAGACGTAGTATTGTGTAACTTGTGTATCGTCATTCACTTTTCACATCATCATCTCAAACATTTTATCATCATCATTCCTTAGATTTTCACTTCATCGCATAAATAAATCTTATGTACAGTCACTTTAATTTTCAGTCAATTACAAAATGTATAATGTAAAAATGCTATAACAATTATTTGCTTACATAGTCCATACAATTGTAGTGCATCAATTCCCTCGTATAGACATCAGCACCATCACTGCATATATTAGCTACATGACACCAGTGACATATGATGCCAGGTGTAGATGCATCCATGCATGTATTATTTGACATCTGTTTGGAGCAATAACCTGTCAATCAAAAGTAGGAAAACCACGTTATCAATATTTGTTACAAGGAGGCAGTTATTATGTAAGGTTTGCCTCTACCTCACGATCGTAAACCAAATAAGAATGACAAACATAATGGAATTCAGTGACGTCAGAGTATTTAGTAAATACTCAATGTTGATTCAAAACACTGATGAGTCTTATCGTAGTAGAAGAAGAGTGAAACCGAAATGAAATATTCATCAGGGAACACCGATATGTTGATTGGGCTACATTTTAATGTTGATTATTATGAGGAGGTTTGAAAACATTCAGTTCAAGTAGAAAATACTTGCCACAGTGTGTGAAGAAATACATTACACTTTTAAAACAGTACACTGACATAAATTGACTACATAATTTCATAATGGGAGTGCATTTTTAAATAGTAATAAATGTGAATATATGCAAATGATTCAGCCTATCTTAATGAGTATATTTTATTCAGCGATAAACGTCATGAAAAGTACGTGGATTAGTAAATCGAGATATTAATTCAATAAATCGAATTAAGTAATTCTCATTGTTTAGTTTATTTATTAATAATGTAGAATTTACATTAGGTGCTTAGCAGTATATCCTGATACACTCAACAACTGTAAATAATGTCAGTTAGAGAATAAAATAAATAAGTCTGCGAGCTTTAGAGTCTATTGATAATGCTCGCTCGGTATATGATAGGCTTGCTAAGCATGTTACGCCTGAATCACAAATACTAGATAGTTGACGAAATTCGTGTTTGTTATGGTGTAAGTCAATATCCAGGTTAGATTCTCCGAAATATTGCTACACTGATTTTTGTTTCTTATGGAGAAGACATCATGAATTACACCATTCACAAAGTTTATTGATATCTCCCTGTACTGTGTCGTAAATCTTTTGACCTTCGCCTGGCTACAATGAAAAGACAACTCTGGGGTTGTCCAATAACATAAAGGGTTTGTCCTATTCAAAGCAGTGGCATGTGTTTTAAATGCATAACGAATAATGAGGGTCCGAATGACTGAACCCTGGAAGACACTACCAGTGAAATTGTGAGGACGTGAGAGATGTCGTTCTAGTTTGGATAAC
Source organism: Schistosoma mekongi (assembly GCA_034768735.1). NCBI lineage: Eukaryota > Metazoa > Platyhelminthes > Trematoda > Strigeidida > Schistosomatidae > Schistosoma > Schistosoma mekongi. The sequence goes on from CM068306.1 coordinate 35,620,849, forward strand.
AAAATGCAATCTTTCGAAAATGAAGTTATCCAGTCAAGCTAGTCGCTCGCTATTCCGAAGACTAGTATTTTGTTTACGACTGATGAATGATGTACATTTTCATACACCGTAGTGATTTCAAAGTATAAGGTAACAATTCGTTTTCCTTCATTTCTATTGTTGAATATCTCTTACGTAACTTCCCTGATTCGTCTCTAAATTTAACGAGGATATATATTTGTTGTTTGTGCATAGAAATTAGACCATTATCGGGTTGTGGAGTTTATATTTAGTCTTACGATTTTCTATATAATCTATCATAACAAATTACTATAATAGTTTGTAATGATTTAACATATGCTTGCAAACGGAAGCATGACTTAAGGAAGTAAATTGCCTATTTTGATTACCGAAAGATTATACACTTTCCAGAATATTTCTAGATGTGGTGTAGTATAATAAGGGTCTTATCACATAATTGATGATACGGTGTGTAATGTGATTGGTTAGTTAGCGCCAAAAATAGCTAAACATTCCATTGAGTAATAAACAATAAAATAAATAAGTCTGCGAGCTTTAGAGTCTATTGATAATGCTCGCTCGGTATATGATAGGCTTGCTAAGCATGTTACGCCTGAATCACAAATACTAGATAGTTGACGAAATTCGTGTTTGTTATGGTGTAAGTCAATATCCAGGTTAGATTCTCCGAAATATTGCTACACTGATTTTTGTTTCTTATGGAGAAGACATCATGAATTACACCATTCACAAAGTTTATTGATATCTCCCTGTACTGTGTCGTAAATCTTTTGACCTTCGCCTGGCTACAATGAAAAGACAACTCTGGGGTTGTCCAATAACATAAAGGGTTTGTCCTATTCAAAGCAGTGGCATGTGTTTTAAATGCATAACGAATAATGAGGGTCCGAATGACTGAACCCTGGAAGACACTACCAGTGAAATTGTGAGGACGTGAGAGATGTCGTTCTAGTTTGGATAACAAAATGCAATCTTTCGAAAATGAAGTTATCCAGTCAAGCTAGTCGCTCGCTATTCCGAAGACTAGTATTTTGTTTACGACTGATGAATGATGTACATTTTCATACACCGTAGTGATTTCAAAGTATAAGGTAACAATTCGTTTTCCTTCATTTCTATTGTTGAATATCTCTTACGTAACTTCCCTGATTCGTCTCTAAATTTAACGAGGATATATATTTGTTGTTTGTGCATAGAAATTAGACCATTATCGGGTTGTGGAGTTTATATTTAGTCTTACGATTTTCTATATAATCTATCATAACAAATTACTATAATAGTTTGTAATGATTTAACATATGCTTGCAAACGGAAGCATGACTTAAGGAAGTAAATTGCCTATTTTGATTACCGAAAGATTATACACTTTCCAGAATATTTCTAGATGTGGTGTAGTATAATAAGGGTCTTATCACATAATTGATGATACGGTGTGTAATGTGATTGGTTAGTTAGCGCCAAAAATAGCTAAACATTCCATTGAGTAATAAACAATAAAATAAGTAGATAATGCAAGGCAGTTTGTAAGCAAAGTAGAAAGATAATGTAGTTTAAAATAGACATCTGTTAATCATATGAGTTCAAGTGAATTTTGTTTAAAATAGTAATGATTGTGATTATGAATTTGAGTCAGCCTACTTTAATGTGTTCACTATATTCACTGATGAATTTCCTAGATTATACGTTGATTAGTCAATAGAGATGATGAGGGACGTTTAAAAAATTCTTTATTTACATCGTTTCTTCTTTTTGTCACCAACGAACTACATTTGGTTCTTAGAATTATATCCTGTTACATTTGACAGCTGCAAAATATTGACATGTTGGTGAATAAAATCGTTCACCTCTAATCAGTTCGATTATTCAATCCTCGTTGAATTATTTGTTTCTTAGTTACTCAACTAATTTTCTATTTGTTGATGGGTAGAACAATCAAGATGTTCCACTGACAGTAATTAAATTAGTGTAATGCAAGTGAAATAGTTTGACTTATTGATCATTACTCACTTGACTTTGGTTCAAAATGAACAGACGTGTTAGATTTGATCATGATCGGAGGTACCTTCATTACATTGTATTGAAATCGAGTTTGATTTTCTGAACCTAATGAAATACAATGGAGGAAATTTTATCACTGAATTGTTAACACCATCAGTCAATAAAAGTGACTGTATATGTCTGCATCAAAAGAAGTGGTTTCCTAACTTTATCAAACATGATTTTCTAATGGCTTGAGCCAGCATTATCGGCACATGTTAACCAGTTCACATGATTTTCATTAGAGTGTGTAGTTCAGTGCTCTACACCTTACGTAACTAATGCACAATATCATGTCTATTGGTAAAATGTAGAATGTGTCTTATTTGATGATAAAATCCTGACGACGGTTGTCTTTACTTTTCAGTGGTTCTGCATGTAAAATATTATATACGAATGTAATGAATTGTCATCCATAGTTAAAATGCGAGAAATGAGAATAAGTCAACTACATATTTGTATCTCATGTTTGCAGGTGAATACTTGAATGATAATATAAAGATAGATTACGTTTAATGTTATTTAATAGTGGATCCATTATTTTGGAACTTATAATCAGTTTGTAATAAATTTGTCATACTTTTAGAATATCTCCTATCAGAATCTAGTTGAAAACCATCCTCGATTGACGATACCAAATGTGTACTGTGAATTTCACTTGGAATCTGAATATCAAATAATCATTATACATTTTAATAATTAAACAGATGGTATATTGGATAGTATTTTCAGTTGTTTAGTACGTAGATATTGAATGAGATACCCCACCAACATCTTTACCACAACCCTTCTCCCCTAATTTACTTAAATCCACATTCAATGATAATTAATGTAACAAGACTGTGCAAATTGTAATCACGTCGATAGTGTTTTAGTTTAATTAAAAAACAATTAATTAATACAATTTGAAAGAGAATTGTACTGCGTCTGCTGATACTCAAATGAACGTTAAATAGTGTTAAGAAATAACACTGGAGTTATGCAACCGATATTTGCATTGAACATACACTGTGATTTGGAACAAATTGAATACGAAATACGCGATGAAATATTACTTCATGATCTACTAGAAGGTGATAGAACTACTATAGAAAGTGACCGGAAGAAAATTAAGGAAAAAATAACCATAACGTGTGTCAGGTTGTTTTAGGTGGCTAGAAGCGCCTCCATAAAAAATGTGTTTCTGTTGACACTCTGTATAAGATTCAAAAAAGGGGTGCCAAGATGATAGCAACTAATATCAGCCGCACAGGAACAGTAAGATCCACGGCACAGGCCAAATACACAGAATTCAACAAGCAAGTGAAGAGAGCAATTACATTATATAAACGGTAAAATATAGAGGACATAGCAATGACGGCGTAAAAACTGTAAGTGAAGGAAATATGCTCCACCTACATGATGTAACAAAGTAATTCTCTAAGCCAAAATGGCCAATCAAGAATAAAGACGGCAAACCAATCACTGAAGTGCATGAAGAACAAAACATTTGTGTATCAAACTTTGAAGAACTATTGAATAAACCACAGCCACTGAACACAGCAGCCATGAGTCTCCCTATAAACACCGAACCACTACTAGTCGACGAAATCTAAATGGCCATCAAAAAAATCAAGTGTGACAAATCGGCAGCTCCAGACATCATACCAAGGAAGGCACTGAATTCAAATATATAAATAATATCATCGATAAACAAGGAAGTCTGATGCATATGTGCAGGCACAGATTCTAAAGGCAAGGCCAGCCTTTCTACAAATGTAAAACATCTGGTACTCCAACCAAATGTCGGTCAACATTGAAGTCAACATTCCCCACAAAATTGTATGGAACCAAAACTTCAACTCAGAATTTTGAAAAGCATCACTTAGTATATACACGTATATGTACACAACGGTATGTGTAAGATACTACGGATCTGCTTGCCAGATACCATCAACAACAACTTACTGTGACAGAGAACTAATCAACTAGCTTCCGGCAGAGGAAAAAATTAGGAGAAGACGCTGGGTGTGGATAGGACACACATTGCAAAAACAATCATACCTTATAGCAAGACAAGCTCAAAATTAGAGTTCTGAAGGACAAACAAAAAGAGGAAGACTGAAGAACACATTACTTTACGAACTGAAAATCAGGCATGTAAAAAATAAACATTCCACGGTAGAGCTGGAAAGCAAAGCCCGGGCCAGAGTTGGCTGGAAAAATGGTTGATCGTGTAAGAAAATTCATGAATTTTATCCAATTATTATGTAATTAGATAATCTATACATGCAAAATTACCTTTAAGAATTAATTAATTATGCATCTTGTAAACACACAAACAACTAAACAACTTCGTTGTATAGGTTGATCGTAGTCAAATAATCTAAGTGGTAGTAACGTATTTCAGTTTATATGTGTGTGTTTAATGTTGTCTAATTTGCGACGAAGAACGTCAATGTGATTTAAATTGTAATTGTGTAATAATATGGTCAATGTCATCAAACGAATAGCCTTGAATGAACGTTTGCATTTAACAGCCAACACAATTCATCTCATTGTCACAGTCTAAAGTGGTGACTGGATCTTAACTTTACCGTTCCAAGTCGACATGTTAAACAGTTTCGAGTGAATGGAGGTGATCAACGTAACTATTCAACTATATAATAAATTGTTTAGATTATTTTGCTAATGACAATCGGAATGCAGAACGCACGTTTAGACCAATTTAAAAATCCACAGATGCCTGTATCTGCACCCCAATTTTGATGATGATGGGAAGGTTCAAATACATTTTAATTAGGCATTTAACAAATGTTTAACTTACATTTTCGTAGTAAAAAGTTATTTTTCCGTCCGGGTATATCATACAAACTACCGTTGCTGTAAATTGTACAAAGTAATTACTGATGAATACACCTTGGAGACATAGAAAATCTTGACAGTATTAAGTGTCCCCTGCCATTTAATACAATATTCTATTCATCATTAGAATGTTCAGGTTGGTGTCCTAATTATTATTTCATTAGTCACTTCTATCAACTATTAAATTAGTTGCAGTGGAACATTTGACCTGAGCATTCTGTTCTGTGATGTTTGTGAATTGCTACTTAATGCATTATGAAAATGTTTTTATGTACCTAATTATTGAAGTGATCTGACTATTAAAAGAGGTGTTGGCATCAGTTCTTAGTTTTATTAACGCTATGTAATACGCTCTAGTTCCAACGTGTTCACTTTCATATTAAGTAATACTAGCAATTATAATGTTAGTTATTATCATCTTCATTATATTATAGTGGATACTACTCATTAGGTCGTCTATAAGTAGCAGGTATCGGAACGTTGCATCAAAGTGCAAGGAACCATTAAATAGAATACAAAAATAGTGGTAAGATGACATGGAGTAAAGCTTGATAACAGTACATGTGAGAAATGAATACAACCAAGGGTAACAAGCCTACAAACAATAGCCATCAAAAAACATAATGAATGTGCAAATTGATAATTTAAAGTAATTCAAAGTAACGAGATTGCTTTGTCATTGTTATATTTACAATGTATGAGATTAACAGATTTTGTGGGATGCAGTGGCAATTCAGTTAGTTGTACACTGGTTGTTGACTCTAAATACACTTGTTATAAGTAAAGCGAATGATGAGTGATTGTCTATGGAGTGTATATGCTTAGACAACAATGATGGTTGCATGTGTGATATCTTCATATTGTATACAGTTATTTATACGGTGTTCTGCAATTGTGATGCATGCAGTATGCTTAAGAAACACTAGTAAATTAGTAAAGTCATTGTTGTGGGGATCGCTTAACATAATAAGTGAGGTGCACCAAATGTTTACATGGCTTTCAATAATATAAGAATACACAGCTGGTATACATTAACATTCAAATATCATACTACAATTCAAATGATGATGGTGAATAATAAGTGTGAACTATGTGAATAAAAATTCAATATGGTGTTTGCATACCACGATATCGTCCTTCACTGGAATCGAACATCAAATCGGTCCATTTAACCACAAATGCTTTCTCTAGTGGATAAAATCATAAAACAGGACTGATTAAGCACGAAAACATTACGAAAACATTCAGTTAGTCATTGATTTATTAGTTCAATGTATCCACGACGAATATTACGCAATTCTAATTAGTATAAATCGTAGTAATGGATATGTATGTGCCAGATGTTAAATTGTTTGTTGTCTGATAGTGAGTTAATTCAAGCTGATTAGGCTGTTTTTGTGGTAGGCATTAATGGCAATGCTAATCTGGCAGTTTATTTAATTTTTATGCAACAAATAAGTCGGTATTAAGGAATGCAACTAATCAGTAGGTTGTCATTTAAGCCAACAAAGTCAACAAGACCGATTACACTGATTACAAAGGATACGGACTAAATACTTTTACAGACTCGTATATCATTCTTTTGCATGCAAGCTAAAATGCATTTTCGTTGTATTCTCAAAAACGTCTACTCAGTAGAACGAGATTAAGCATCTGTTTAATGGGGGGTTATTTCTGATTATCTGGGCATATTAATTTTATTATGTGCTACCAAATGAGAATTGATTGTGAACATGTTATGGTTGTGTATTCACTATTACATTGACCAGACATAAGAATTATTTACTTTACTTGAATATATGTTATATTACAAATAATTTGCACATATAGAATGATCTCACGATGTTTAATAGTTTCATATTTAGCGAATTCGCCAACACCGTCCAAGGCCTTAACTGCACGTTGATTATTTCCATCAATATGTAAATAACCTGAATTAATGTAAATTCTGCATGAAATAACTTTCACAATTTGTAATTTGTTAATAACAATCTCACGTTAGTTATATAATTGTTACGATCACTACTAATCAACTGGAGGACATTTATTCTCCTTCGGAACAAACAACGAAATCATCCATTTTCACATGCTTCTTTACAATGCAAACTTTATAACAATTTCCTTCAAACGTTTTCATAATGAGTGAATTGTCTGTATGAGTTATCTTAGTCAAGCACATTTAATTAACTAAAATACGCAAGTATGTATATTATGGTAGGTGAGCCTATTGAAGACAACTTTATTCAAAACATTAATGAGGCGGGAGAATTGAATTGTCGTCCACAATTCAAGTGTGTTTTTCATACCTTTCATCAGTATGTTAAACCTATTTCCAATACACATCAAAGTAACCATGCTGAATCATATTGAACAAGTAACGAATACATTGATTAGGAAAGGATTTAATTTTGAGTCATCAGATTACGCCTAATCGACTAACAGATGCAAACACAGCATTTCTTTATTCGTTCAAGTAAATGAAAGTAAATGACGCAATCATTATTACCTTGACGTTTCACCTGTCGTATAGTATACTTACAGTATGCAGTTTCACTAAATATCATGACTACTTCTTATTGTTAATCTGAATAATAATTCATGAAGTGTAAAGGCACTAAACTGGACGATGAAAGTCAAAGTTAATCGACAGTGATGTTTACGTACTAATAACATTTTTTAAATAGTATAAAACGAATTGTATTGATGCATTAAAGAAAAGGAATTTGATAAATTTCACACCTCCTGCGTTAACACGAACTTTATTGTACTTCACCCCATAGTATTCAAACAAAATTGAAGATCCTGTTACCTGTCAAAGTATACCGTTACAAAGAGTAATATAACAAACAAACCATGCTATACGTTTTGGATGTAAGTCGGTTGTCATTATTCAACTAGACATTTAATAGCATTGAATTCAATAGAATGAAAGGCTGACCTACCCACTGGGCGGTTTTGTCTCCATAAATACCTGTCAGTATTTCAGGAGGTGAACTGTCCAAACATACTTCTTGTGTATAGTAGTAACCATCAGTCTAAGAATGCATAGTTAATTTATGCAAATTCCTACTTTTGTACATGTTGCATTTTTAGAGACAATCGTTTTATTACTTTTTCTCCTAATGAGATCATTTACCGAAATTTCCTGATTTGACATGATTTGTAATAGTATGAAATTAACGAATGTTAAGTAGATAAAAACGTTAAAGTGATGAATGCTACTTGCAGCTCTGTGATATACGAATAGAGTGTTGTATAGAAAATGTATTTATTTAACAAGAAACTTACCCCATTCTCCAGTTAAATGATAATTCTTTAGTGAATCCAGTATTTCACGTTACACCATACATATATACTACTGATAGGTGCTACTGATTTGTCTAATCAAGAAGCCAATAATCTAAAAGTAGACACATCAATCGTATGTGCATAGTTGGAAAACCAATCTCTATGTCATTTTAACGAATCCTACTCTATTGTGTGTCGACATCAAATGAATCAACCAATAGGTAACTAATTTGACCATTAAAGCACACGACATTCATCGTAATGTCTGCAAAATCTGAAAGTAACTAATGAATTGAAGTCATTTATCTTCTGAAAATTGATCCATTTTAATTTCACCACACAATTCACGTGGTTTATTCCGTAGTGTAATACGTAGGGTTTATTCAATTAGCTGAGATATCTCACTTAATACTCCATCAGCTTCATTGTCTGATAATGTACTTATTTATATCAAAAAGTTACACGCTCTCTCCCCAATAAAAAGCATTCATTTTATGGTTGTATTCCTCTTCCATTGATGTCATGCTTAAATGAAACTCACCAGGTTAAGTGTACGTCTTCCTGGTTATTAATCTTAATTCACCGCTGCAGTTAGCGATTGACGAACCAGAAAAGACTAAAGTCTGAATAAAGCAGTAGAACCTGTGGTATGTACTGCCCAGAGAATATATGACGAGTTAGAGTGAAACCATTAAACACTCCTATAATTGTTCACAAGACAGGAATGAAAATAAGGAAAGTAAAATATAGTAAAATAAACTACATATCTAAAATCCATAAGAGGAAACCGATCAGTAGTGAGAATAAACAGAAATAAACAGCACAATTTCGAAGTCAGAAAACAACTAACGAAAGATATTATAAGCATGCAGAATTACATCACTATCACTACTGCCTATAACCAAAAGATAGGAGGCGACTTCAAAATGCCTTGTGCTTCTTGGAACACTTTACATAGACCTATGCATCTTAGTCAATTCTTTGAAACGCTTAGAAGCAGTGAATAGACTAAAGTAATACATTAAGTTACATAGAAGTCCAATTTATTGGAATTAAACATTCTACTCAATGCCCATAACTAAACAAAGAACACTAGCCTTGAATAACCCGGCAACGATCACACATTTGTCATTTGCCAGTTAGACGTCAATAAATGTTTATAAGGTAGGAGTGCAACAAGAGAACCATTAGATTTTTCAGGAAACCGTACGACGATTAACTAATCTACTAAAAGCAAAAATAAACAAAATATCTGGAATTAAAGGTATTTTCGCTTTCGGTAAGACGATTGACTCACTTGAAAAATTTGAAAATGTAAAATTATAGAATATGCCAATGAAGGCAAATAAACCACATACAAAAAAATGCAAAAATGACCGTTAAATAAAAGGAAAAATCAAGGAAGTTATGTAAGAGATATTCAACAATAGAAATGAAGGAAAACGAATTGTTACCTTATACTTTGAAATCACTACGGTATTTTAGAAAGTACATCATTCATCCGTAGTAAACAAAATACTAGTCTTCGAAATAGCGAGCGACTAGCTTGACTGGATAACTTCATTTTCGAAAGATTGCATTTTGTTATCCAAACTAGAACGACATCTCTCACGTCCTCACAATATCACTGGTAGTGTCTTCCAGGGTTCAGTCATTCGGACCCTCATTATTCGTTATGCATTTACAACACATGCTACGGCCTTGAATAGGATAAACCCTTTATGTTATTGGACAACCCCAGAGTTGTCTTTTCATTGTAGCCAGGCGAAGGTCAAAAGATTTACGACACAGTACAGGGAGATATCAATAAACTTTGTGAATGGTGTAATTCATGATGTCTTCTCCATAAGAAACAAAAATCAGTGTAGCAATATTTCGGAGAATCTAAGCCAGATATTGACACACGCCATAACAAACACGAATTTCGTTAACTATCTGGTATTTGTGTTTCAGGAGTTACATGCTTAGCAAGCCTATCATATACCGAGCGATCTTTATCAACAGACTTTAAAGCTCCTAGACCTATTGTCTTCATATATCGTAAATATCATTTTAACGAATCTATAATTGGTGTCATATAATCCTGTGTTATACGTCAGTTTGAGTGCTGTCCTATGATATACAACTGCAAGATGTCTCTAAACTGAAAGAAAACTAAAATGTTGGACGACATCTCACTAAATTACTAACCCATAACCAACAGTACAATAATAGATGATGTGCTTAGAAATTGGACCCTTAAATGTCTCAGGGATTAAACTTAGCCGTGAGATACTCAACAAAATTCTTCATAACAAATAACTATAACAAATTGTAAGTTTTTAACAGTGGCTCGAAAAATGAAGCATGGCATATGGAACCAAATTCCCTGTTTTGATTACCAAAAGGCTAGAGTGAAACAAAGTCCTACTTCTTTGATGTACGCAATGTCAACATGTAGAACCGTTCACCACCAAGCATACGACAATGAAGCACCCGATTACAGAAAACTTTCAATAAACCTCTATTTAAACAATGCCGGTATCTGCAACTTCCTCAATACAACTTACATGAAATAAGATAGATTTATCAATCGACCTTCTGTAATTTGGTGTTTTTAATCACACTGCCAAAACAAACCCACCTGCAGATTGCTGCAGGTCTTAAGATCTTTGTTGACAATTTACCCACAGACAACAAAATGTTTTCTTTTTCTGACAGATAATGCTCTGGAAACTCGCAATATCCATATATATTTCAAAACGATGACACCGTTCATCGTTTATATCCAGCAGCACAACCTTGAACTCTTTATCCAAGAGTAGTCACGAAATATATCATAGTTTTCCCTAGTATTAGTATATGTAATTAAAAATAAAAAGAAGAATAACAAATAAGCTCCACTAAATGCAACATGCACACCGTAGATTCCACTACAAACAATGACGCCTATTTGTCATTTGTATCTTCTCTCTCTTCTGCGTGTATTTTCTTTGTATTCTCAGTTGTCAACTACAGTGTCATGTTAAAATTATTATTTAGAATCTGCGGTTAGAAGAGATACCAGTGTTTGTTGTGTGATCATCATACCTCAATGTCATATTTGGGTTTATCTGCACATAATGAATTAATAAATGACAAGGTTCCTCACTGTTGATGAATATGCCGAATAGCTAAACAAACGACTTCTTGAAATCATACGATAGTGATTGTAACGCCGGAAAATTGTAAGCCGATAATTAATAGAATTCATATGAATGAAACAAGTACATTTTGGGTAAAAGTATGAACAATTATTATTAGTGCAAAGTACCTGTGATTAAGGCCTATGTGATGAGTAGATATTTTAAATAGGTGAAATGCGCCAGAAGTATGACTGAAAAACCATCAATGAATCAGTATGCATTTGTTGAAGTAAATATCTTCTAATTAGGAACCGGTCAACTGGTGCTAATACATTATTTATCGATTTGATATTAGAAGATGCAATATTTGGTAGGTAGTGTGTAATTCATTTTAGACAGTGGTGGTTACTACTGTTCAATTTTACCCAAGTGATAATCATCTGTGTTTCTATCTCATTAGATAAGTTCACAAAATGTTTGAAAGGATACAACGATAAATGTTGAATTTGTGGTCGAAGCCATTGTTTTCTGTGATAGAAAACTAATTAGATGCGTTGGATGTTCTACTCCCCTGAATTCTATCGACCACTACAACTGACTTAACAAATCAAAATATCCTCCAGTCGAATCAGACACACATCAGTTCACCTATTTTTTCCATCGCTATGAATGTTGCCACTTTTAACAACCAGAGCAAAACTTTTATAGGTTCATGGAATGTTCGAACAATTCGGGAGAGCAGGATAATAATAATAATAATAATAATAATTTATTTCCTGAATATCAGGAGAAAGCCATTTTTACAGGCAAGGTCAACAATGACATATCAGATAGTAGAAAGCGTTTAACTGTTATGGAAACTTATTATACAATGATGTACAGAGATATTGGAATGATAAACTTTGTTTTAAACTGGCATTTACCTAGCGTCCATTACAAACATGGCCTCGGGACGACCTTGTGATGCGGAAGAATAACAGGATGGGTTCATGTCATCAATACGAGGAGTTACATTTTGACAGAAAATGTCGACGTCCAACCTTTTACGTAATATAAAGCAATCTCCAAGTTCTGAAAGGAAAGAAGGAGGACAAACAGCAGAACGGAGCAACAGTATTATGACAGCTATACTTTTTTGATTATTTAAGCAATCAAAATACTATGATTGTTTGAACTGGCAAACACTTGGATATTAAAGCTTCTTTGTCAAGTGTTGAATTTTTATCCTTGATAGGTTGGCTATTTCGGAAGTATATAATAGTAGTGTTCAGACCGGGTCACTATGAAAGGTAAGGTTTCATAAGGTTAATAACATACATGCTTGAGATATGAGCCGTGAACTAGTATGCTAGATATGAGGTGGATGACAAATCAAAAACTGCAGAAATGAAGAGATACAACTTGACAATTCTCGGGATCAGTGAAACCTATTGGACTCAAGCTGGACTGAAAACTTTGGCTTCGGGAGAGATGCTGCTATACTCTGGCCACGAGGAGGAAAATGATCCTCACACCCAGGTAGTTGCTCTGATGCTGTCCAAAAGCGCGTAATCCACTTGTGGGATGGGAACCACATGGACCCAGGATCATCAAAGCATCTTTCAAAACAATGAAGAAAGGGATTACAGTGAATATTATCCAACGTTATGCACCAACCAACGACGGCAACGACGAAGACACAGATCAGTTTTACGATAGACTGCTATCAATTATAGCAATGTATCGAGGAAAGGATCTGACAATCCTGATGGGGGACCTAAACGCCAATGTTGGAATGGACAACACTGGCTATGAAGAAATCATGGATCGACAGGGACTGGGAGAAAGAAATGATAATGGTGAAAGATTTACAAATCTATGTGCCTTCAAAAAATTGGTTATAGGTGGTACAATATTCGCCCACAAACGCATACACAAGGCTACATGGGTCTCACCGGATGATACTACAGAGAATAAAACCGATCAAATATGTATCAATAAAAAATTTAGAACATGTGCCGGCAGACTAAAAAGAAGGACATCTTATCAAGTTACCAAAGAAAGGAGATTTTAGCAAATGTGAGAACTACTGAGGGATCACGCTACTGTCGGTACCATGGATAGTCTTCAACAGAGTATTGTTAAACAGAATGAAGGAATGAACAAACTTCGTCGCAAATCGGAAGCAGATATTATGAGGGTGAAGAGCAACTGGAAACAGCTGATAATAATTTCTCAGGACAGAGTTCGATGGAGAATCCTGGTGAGCGGCCTATGCTCCTAAGCAAGCAGTGAGGAGCGTAACTAAGTAAGTATAAATGAATGATATTTCACACAATGTCTATTCATCATTAGAATTAATTTCACTCGGAAATAATGAAATGAAAGTGTACCACTCCGTCATCAAGTTAGTTTCATTCTTCATAATTAAAACAGTAGAAGCAGTAGAATTCATCTCTGATTTTATTAATTTCAGCCGTACATAATATAAAACTATTCATACAATACTCATGTATATTATTAGTACTAATAAAAAACAAAATTCACTTGAACTCATATGATTAACAAATGTCTATTTTAAACTACATTATCTTTCTACTTTGCTTACAAACTGCCTTGCATTATCTACTTATTTTATTGTTTATTACTCAATGGAATGTTTAGCTATTTTTGGCGCTAACTCACCAATCACATTACACACCGTATCATCAATTATGTGATAAGACCCTTATTATACTACACCACATCTAGAAATATTCTGGAAAGTGTATGATCTTTCGGTAATCAAAATAGGCAATTTACTTCCTTAAGTCATGCTTCCGTTTGCAAGCATATGTTAAATCATTACAAACTATTATAGTAATTTGTTATGATAGATTATATAGAAAATCGTAAGACTAAATATAAACTCCACAACCCGATAATGGTCTAATTTCTATGCACAAACAACAAATATATATCCCCGTTAAATTTTAAGACAAACCATGGAAGTTACGTGAGAGATATTCAACAATAGAAATGAAGGAAAACGAATTGTTACCTTATACTTTGAAATCACTACGGTGTATGAAAATGTACATCATTCATCAGTCGTAAACAAAATATTAGTCTTCGGAATAGCGAGCGACTAGCTTGACTGGATAACTTCATTTTCGAAAGATTGCATTTTGTTATCCAAACTAGAACGACATCTCTCACGTCCTAAGGGTTCAGTCATTCGGACCCTCATTATTCGTTATGCATTTAAAACACATGCCACTGCTTTGAATAGGACAAACCCTTTATGTTATTGGACAACCCCAGAGTTGTCTTTTCATTGTAGCCAGGCGAAGGTCAAAAGATTTACGACACAGTACAGGGAGATATCAATAAACTTTGTGAATGGTGTAATTCATGATGTCTTCTCCATAAGAAACAAAAATCAGTGTAGCAATATTTCGGAGAATCTAACCTGGATATTGACTTACACCATAACAAACACGAATTTCGTCAACTATCTAGTATTTGTGATTCAGGCGTAACATGCTTAGCAAGCCTATCATATACCGAGCGAGCTTTATCAATAGACTCTAAAGCTCGCAGACTTATTTGTTTTATTCTCTAACTGACATTATTTACAGTTGTTGAGTGTATCAGGATATACTGCTAAGCACCTAATGTAAATTCTACATTATTAATAAATAAACTAAACAATGAGAATTACTTAATTCGATTTATTGAATTAATATCTCGATTTACTAATCCACGTACTTTTCATGACGTTTATCGCTGAATAAAATATACTCATTAAGATAGGCTGAATTGTTACCTTATACTTTGAAATCACTACGGTGTTTGAGAAAGTACATCATTCATCAGTCGTAAACAAAATACTAGTCTTCGGAATAGCGAGCGACTAGCTTGACTGGATAACTTCATTTTCGAAAGATTGCATTTTGTTATCCAAACTAGAACGACATCTCTCACGTCCTCACAATTTCACTGGTAGTGTCTTCCAGGGTTCAGTCATTCGGACCCTCATTATTCGTTATGCATTTAAAACACATGCCACTGCTTTGAATAGGACAAACCCTTTATGTTATTGGACAACCCCAGAGTTGTTTTTTCATTGTGACCAAGCGAATGTGAAAAGTTTTATGACACAGTACAGGGAGATATCAATAAACTTTATGAATGGTGTAATTCATGTTGTGTTTCCCTCAAAAAAGTGTTATGTCTGGTATTTGATAACCTGACTAGCTGCAAGCAATTTTAGCACTTAATCGCCTTGAACCCTCCTCGTTGCAAAAATAATTAGACAGAAGTCTAGAAAACAGGAATTCTTATTCCAATATTATTGGAAGTGAGACAAGTATTAAATATTCGTATAATTATGATTCATTGAAACAAATCGATTTGTGTTATGATCCATTCATTTCAAATGTAAAAGTCTCAACTGCCACTAAATAAGAAAGCTCTACCTTAAAATTCTACAAGGTTTTATTAATCAGTGATTGGACGGAATGTCTCCGGCTCCTTCAAGGGTTTTAGAGGTTACGTTGTAGTTTCTTGTAGCCATCCCAACACCTCCCCTCTTCAAGGTTCTATATGTATGAATTTCTACTTGGGTCAATTTGCAATCTTGTTGCCGTTTTTCGCTTTTGTTGAAGTCTCTGGAAGCCATCCCAACACAAACAAAATCAGTGTAGCTATATTTCGGCGAATCTAAGCCTGTTATCGACTTACACGAATTTCGTCAACTATCTGGTATTTATGATTTAGGTGTAACATACTGACAAATCATGTCATTTACCGAGCGAGCTTAATCAAAAGTGTCTGAAGCTCGCAGACTTATTGGTTTTATTCACCTACTCTCAATATTAGCAGTTGTTAATTTTAACATAATATATTTTTAAGCACCAAATGTAGATTTTAATTGATAATAAATGAAACTAAACGATGCGAATAAATTATATCTATTCTAGGATCGCCATCTACATTGGCTAGTCAATTTACTTTTTATAACGTTTGTCAGCGAATATAATAATCTCATTAAGGTACGCTGCACCATTTTACAATATTCACTTTTGAATACCACTACTGAATAAAGGTTCAATCGGAGTAGGTGAGTAAATTTCATACTGTTTACACCATACAAGATCATTTAGTTAACAGCAACTACGAGGTTAATCATGTGAATTACAGAGTGTACAGAGACCTTGCAAAGGCATTATAATAATAATAATAATAATTTATTCTCAAGTAACAATTTGTACATGAGAGCATACCAGTTTACAGGCATGATCAGAATGATATGGCATAATCGTAACAGAGTTTTAGTAGAGTTATTGTTAAGGAGTTGACGATATACAAAGGTATTGATTAATTAGGAAGCCAACAGTAGCTAGCTTCACAGTTTACAATGCTGCAGTACCAGAGGTATATTTTGTATTACATAACACTTCCAGTAAACAACCGCGCGCTTTTTGTCCCTGGTGCTGTAATCTTAGGGAATAGCTGCGAGAGAGCAGGACGAACCATGGGGACTATCCAGAGACAGGATAAGGCTGGTATTTTGAAGCTTGGATAAGGTAGCCAGTTTGTGTGGACTGGTCTTGAGCGGTGAGTTGTTGGTGCAATGATTGCGTTCCAGGCCAGCGTTTGGAGTAAGGTGCTTAAAGGAGATCAGTTCTTTGCCAGTTCAGACCATAGACTCGGGAAGACGGAGACATAGATTATCAGTTAAAGCAATAAGGTATCTTCCATTCTGCAGTCGTCGTAATTCACTTCTTTGAAAATGTGTCATCCAGTTAAGATTTCAATTGTTCACTTTCAGGTCTTTTGAATATCACTCCAAGTAATGCATTTTTGATAGTAGACAATCAGATGTTGTATTCTGGAATGTAAATGAAATAAACGTAGTTGAGGTTTAATCACTGATGAAATAAATACCAGTTGGCTTCATGCAGTTACGTAATGTGATATGTATTGATTTCATTCCCGTTCAGAAAAATTTAATATTTGAAGATATTGATACCCATGGTCAGCATATTCCAAAATGTAAAAATATTAGTTCTGTTCCATATCACATTTCTATGACGTTACTTGTGTTGCTAGTTGCATCAATGTTTGTTCTTTCAGTTGTCGGATTTATCATTTGAAGAAGAAAATAGGAAGTCAGTAATTTACAGGTGTAATCAGATTTTGGCATTTGTATGCAACAGCGTAATTCGTGTAACTCACGTTAAAGTGATAATAAATTAGATTCATATTAAATATTTATTACAAAGACATTAGTTTCAGCCACATAACATCAAGTTTACTTCGAACACATTAAAATGACCTCGTCAAATCCAGTTAAGATTTCAATTGTTCACTTTCAGGTCTTTTGAATATCACTCCAAGTAATGCATTTTTGATAGTAGACAATCAGATGTTGTATTCTGGAATGTAAATGAAATAAACGTAGTTGAGGTTTAATCACTGATGAAATAAATACCAGTTGGCTTCATGCAGTTACGTAATGTGATATGTATTGATTTCATTCCCGTTCAGAAAAATTTAATATTTGAAGATATTGATACCCATGGTCAGCATATTCCAAAATGTAAAAATATTAGTTCTGTTCCATATCACATTTCTATGACGTTACTTGTGTTGCTAGTTGCATCAATGTTTGTTCTTTCAGTTGTCGGATTTATCATTTGAAGAAGAAAATAGGAAGTCAGTAATTTACAGGTGTAATCAGATTTTGGCATTTGTATGCAACAGCGTAATTCGTGTAACTCACGTTAAAGTGATAATAAATTAGATTCATATTAAATATTTATTACAAAGACATTAGTTTCAGCCACATAACATCAAGTTTACTTCGAACACATTAAAATGACCTCGTCAAATTGGTCATAATGATTTGCCAGTGTAACTGTCACCAAATAATTAGTGACAGATGCAACTAATGATGAGGTATACCAAGCCAATTTGTTTACATTAGATGAATCTACTCAAAATTTGAAGTGAATGTTATGTAACAAGAGGCATCATCTCAGCAACGGTGCAACCAACTGATTGGTATGAACCTGAATGCACGAAATATTAATGAAATAATACAATCTATGTGCTTTGTTCACCCCAGTGCGTTTATATACATCAAATCTGACCATCCAGTTAAGAAATCAACGTCAATATAGAATAAGAGCAACAGCGACTGGGAACTGCAGTAACGTGTACTGAGATGGTTAACCTCAGTTCATCAATGGAAATCAGTGAACTAACACTGAATGTGACAAACAGAACGATTAGACAATAGAAACGTAACAGTAAAATATCCACTTTCTATAAGGCCAATATGAATGATAGAAACTATTTAAATCAGTTCTAGAAGATAAACAGCGTTGTTTTCACGTATCCTACATATAAGAGACGTCCAGTGATTGAGTGATGAGATTATCAACGACACTCTGAACAGAAGATGGTTCCAATGTGTATTCCATAGGCATTTAAAAATGATATCATCTATTGATTAAAGCATCACTGTTTTGCAATAGATTGAGGCATATACAAAGTTATTCATATTCCAGTCTACATACGAAGTGATGTGGATTTAGTTGAATTGATTAGTGTAATTAAAGTACAAATTAGTAGATGCATGAATGCAGTTGGTTCTACTAATGATTAGTTTGAATAATGTTGACTGACATTATAAGGAAACACGGTGCGTTATAAAATGGCTGATTGTGTAGTACAGATGAAACAACTACAGATGCAGTGAATAATAAATTGGAAGCCAATGAATATTTGATAGTTTAAAATATTTACAATTCAGTGTAATATATTTACCAACTTAATCAGTGGTGAATTGGATTGTAACAAACATGAATACCATACTTATCGAAAACATTGAGTTTGATTTTATCGCCTTTCGATGGTGTTCACTTCAAGAAGAACCTAGAGAAATGGGCGATTCTTCACTGTAGATCAGATGCTTGTAATTGTCTCATTTCTTCATGACTTATTCGAAGTAATCACTTGAAGTTGGAACACGCCTTCTTCTCTTTTAGTTTATGATGAACACAATCTAGTAATAAATGTAATTCATGGAAAGACAAGAGAGTATGAAGTTAATGCCTAAGTAAATCATGTTTTTTCTCATAGCTCAACGTGATGACTCTATTATATATGACCAATAAACGAAGCAATTGCTGATTAATTTGGGAGTTATTCGATAGAATGAAATGATTCATTTGCATAAACAATAGTTCGAAGCAGTTTTGATGATGCTGACATTTTCTAATTGTTCATTGCCATAGGGATAAACATGATTGTTTAGTTTCACCTGTCATGTCGTTATTGATGTAACAATCGGTTGAAGATTACAATTCTCTGTGTTTCCATTTCTAGACTACCAATCACAAGAAATCGACAAGTTCACAGTGATGCTACTTGTAAATCGTTCGTATTCAATTGTCTTATAGAAATGAATCCTGTTGTGAAATTACATTTCTATCATTGTTTGTTGACATCGTATTGTTGTAGTGTAGAAGACAATTATTATACTACATATATTCAAGCACATTTTTCACTCTACACACACTGATTGGTTATTGACATTAATTACATGCACTTCAAAACATTATTAAATCGCACAATTGAGTTGTTTAATCACGTTCTCGTCGATTCAAATCTACGTTCTTCAATCATTGATTGGTGCCCACATTAATATTAGTAACACTGATATTGATGGGTTGACATTAGTAGAGTTATTCTGTTCTTAGTTTATGCTTTGTGCAGTCTTCTCATTGCATTACTCTCTGTATTCTATTTTCTATATTTGTACCCGTTTTGTGCTGGAAACGGTTAATGATGATCGTAATTGTGTGTTATTTTGTAATGTTCAATAAATTCAGATGCAATGTGATGTTGTAGAGAATGTTAAATGTTAACCTGAAGTTACGAATAAGTCCAAATTATACAACTATGATGATGAACACAATCTAGTAATAAATGCATTATTAGAAATACATGAGATTAATGTTAAATGTATACACGTGGAAATTGAATTCACATGAATAACAAGACAATATGGGAACGAAAGGAAGTTAGGGACTAATTGAAAGATTTACTATTTGACTACTTAGTTTAGTCTCTGGTGGGTTCTTAAATGTGTACAGCTAAAATGTACCATACTGGGTTGAAACACCCAATTACAATTGAAATGCATTTACCAACATAACTTAGCCCAACACTCAACTAAATCATTGACTGATAACTTGCTTTGTTTAGACGTAATCCCAAAACT
The DNA here is from genome assembly GCA_034768735.1 of Schistosoma mekongi. Lineage (NCBI taxonomy): Eukaryota > Metazoa > Platyhelminthes > Trematoda > Strigeidida > Schistosomatidae > Schistosoma > Schistosoma mekongi. Next base: position 35,641,399 of record CM068306.1, read on the forward strand.
TTCCATTCTACTTCAATATCGGCGAGTATCGTTCAACAAGGCAGGCTGTAAATGGGTAAGCCTAGCCCATAAATCAATAAGGAAGCATATTTCATTCTATTCATTTATCAATGTAGGCTGTCTAACACCATAAACACCCAATCAGCCTTCATGTTTATTACTGAATCGTTAACTGTTAGTGGTTTCTTTTATAGGGACGTGTTGCTGTGAGCCAATGTGTTCTTACACACTTCGAATTGACTGGAATCAATTCACATTTAAATCCCTTCCAAGGAAATACTCATTCCCTACCCAATTTTATCTCCCCTAAATACACTTCTTCTCATGAGAATCTCTTAAATATGAGTGATTCTAAAGCGCAAGCATCTGAAGGTGGTGACCATCAGTCTATTTCATAAAACAAATTGACTAACCACCAACAATTCACCTTCACTAAACACAACGAATATTGCATAGTTAGAAGTGTATATCTGTCGATCTAACTGATTACAAATGAATGAATGAACGCTTTCCATGTTGACAATTACTTAGATCAACATCAATACCGCATTAATTCGTATTCTTAATTAAACTGATACACTACTTAATATAACAACACCATTCATTCCTCGTCAAAATGAGTAAAATGGAGTGTTTCTTTGCTTGAACAAACTATGCATAAGAATTGATTGTATTTAATACCAGTAATTGTAGGTCAACTTGTTCAGTGTAAACAGCAAAGAAATCAGCTACTAATTACTTACTCAATTAGAAAATGTTAACAAAACCATCACCAGTTTATACTATTTCAATAACCTCCATATTCTATTCAATGATCTCACATTCCATTCTATCGTTAATATGCATCAATAATCAACAAGATCAGACTGGCGAGTTGGAGAAGCTGTGAGAAAATGTTACTAACAGAAATATTTGTATGTTATATTTGTTTGTATGTGATTTATTCACTTTACTCTTAGTGACCAAATGTTAATAATAATCTAATCGTTATCAAAACACTATGCCTATAGTCTGGCCTGATTCTAGGCAATCAGTCAGTTTCAAATAGACTTGCATCTACTTCATTCATTCAGGAATGTTACCTCATGTGTTGAGTTGACTGGTATTAGCACATTTACATCTCAAATAGCGACGGTATGCATTCAACGATTTACTTCACTTAAAACAAAATTAATTCCTTCGATGTAGACATATTCCCTTGCACAAAGAACACCTGATCGTTTCATTCAACATATTTCTGTAATTAGACATCATCATTCATAACGTCGACATGTTAACAGTAACATGTTTTTGAATGTCGTGTGGTATTAAATGTAATAAGTTGTGTTAATTACCTCTTACGAAGTTGCCGAATAATCAGATATACCAACTAGATGAATCACTTACCCACCCCCCCCCACATGTAATCAGAGCTTCTATTGTTGAAATTCACTTATTTAGCTACATTTATTTTTTACGATTTTGGTATTGCTTACTCTGTAAGTGTTCCATTCATGCGTTAATTATCATCGTGATGTTATCCATTTGACAGTTTTTGTATGTTTATCTACAATTGGTTGATCTTCTTCTGAACACAAACCGAGTAGTTCTATTTATGTTGTGCTCCGATTATCCTTTACAATATCATATATACCACCTCGTATATATTACCAGTTGCTCACATTTATCAAAAATTATCTACGTTAGATAAGCATTCTGTCCTCTCTATTTCATCAGCTATTCACTTTTACATAATGTGGTCAAATCTCATATGTTTAATAACTTCCTATCTCTGTTAGGTGCAATTTGAATGTGATATTGCGACTTCGATTTTGTCCTAGATAAGTTGTTTGTCAACCTGAGTATACGTGCATTGATCATACTACTGCGAGTGGTGTTTATTGAGATTTACAGCTTAGTCTCCTAATTTGCATAAAAGAACTAGCTAATAGTTATGATTCCACTTTATATTTTACAGTTTAGTAGTGTCGATAGTTCCTTCTCACCTAGTCTTCAGTTACTAACTACCTCCAAGCAACCTGAATAGAATTTTTGGTTATAACGCTGAACTACTAACCAGGCTTAAAATGATTATAAGTAATTGCGAATGAAGAAAATCACAAGGACCTAGTAATTTGACCCTGAATATCATAAAGAGTGACGGTCCAGATTAAGCAGGTTGATTGATCGAGGATTTGACAATCCTATCTGAATATTTGCAATAACTTACCGTCCCACATTATGAAAAATGACAAAATTCATTTAGTGATAATCTAAGTTAAATTTATTTGGCTAAAATAGTATCTGAAATATTACCATGTATTATCATTCGATTATTCTCCAAAGGTTGGGAAATGAGTACTCGGAAAGACAAAGCTGGCTTCAAATCAGGGCAAAGAAGGTTTGGTCGGATATTCGCTCTCTTTCTGATTTTAAACCATGAGCCAATATTTAGATATTAAATAACCATGAAATTATGTAATATTAAATCATCTTACGACAGAATTAAAATCTGTTTGCAGAGTCTTTTGTCTGAAGTGCATAAACACTGTCTGGATTCAATAGTCTAGTGAGGGGGGAGAGAAGCGGTGGTATTCCATTATCGATTCTACTTGCCAGTCTCAATCCAACATAAATAAAAACATAGAGGTTATCTGCTTTAACACCAGTGGTTGGATCTGAGCTGACAGCAAGTTATAGTTAGAAATGTTAACCGTAATTGGCAATTATCATGGTTACAACTTAGTCTTCTTAATTCACTTTAGCATTAGATGTCCTTCTAGAAGTTAAACTGCATTCTCGTCACCAAATCAAAGGCTTGATGGGAGGCACATATAGACGCTTAATATGTGTAATGAGGAGGATTGTAGTCTTTTGATTGCCTTAAGATACAAATAAAGCACGTTTAACATGAGTTTTACTACTTCTAAATGCAGTGCTTTAATTATTTTGTTTACATATGCCACTGTCGATGTTGTTAAGTGTTACAGTTTACAAGTGTACATTCTAAATGAATTGCATCGACATAGATTTAATATATAATTAAGATTGAAATTGAATTGTGGCTGGTGAGTAGAATCTAGAGCATGTGTTTAGTAATGTTTAAGACTTGTTAGTTAAGTTCATGTTTCAATTGCAACTCAATCATAACTCAACCATTTAATGTTAAACATCATACAGTTATCCTATGGGTTACAGAATCCAAACTTAAGCTGTAATTCACAGCTAACAATATATCCATTCAATTCAATGAGGATTTACATCTGTTAAAGTAAGTTTTGCCTCTGTTGTACGGACGTTTTTAAGAAGGAAGCCTGTTTATCTTTTAGTTTTGTAGATTATAGGGAAAGCGTGTTCTGTGAACTTTCAGTTACCAAATTATTTAGTACCTACGTTGCTTGTTCATAGGAGTATTCGGACCTTGGACTCATTTAGATAAAACGTGAACTGGGGGTTATAGTTGACAATGTGCATGATTCTACATTTTTTGTAGTTAAATGGTGGTTGTCACTTTTGGCCCCAGGCAGTTAGGCTACTGAGGTTTTTTTGAATTAGTCATACCGTTTTCTAATGCATATGGTAAATGCAGTATACTACCTTGAGATCGTCGGCATATAAATACGGTCGGCCATGTTTTATGACGTTATTTATGTCATGTATGTAAATAACGAACAGTATGTGATCCAGTACACTTCCTTGTATAACACCGCTGGTAATTGGTTTAGGTAATTGCGAACCGTTATTAAGCCCTACTGTTTGCTATCCTTCTTTCAAGAAAGATGCAAGCCATGAATGAAGTTGGTCTTCGACCCAGCATGATATTAGTTTAGCGAGCAGTTGCTTATGTTGGACTTTGTCAAAAGCTGTACAGAAATGCAAAAGTAAACCGGACACTAGAAGCCCGTTGTGTATTAATGTCATCTAGATAGCCTAACAAGCTTGAGTTACACGGCCTAGTATTTAAGAATCCATGTTGGAAAGGGGAACAATTCGCCTTCACGTAAATATTAGAGTAATTCCTTTTTGATTATTTTTTCCATTACTCTTCATGCAACAGAGGTTAGATTAATAGGGCAGTAGTTCTTTATATTTCCTACATATCCGGATGTAAACTTAGGAATGATATATGTGGTTTTTCACAAGGTAGATTAGCATGCAGTAGAGAGTAATATTGAAAATAATTTATGAAATGCCAGGCGGAAGTCAGTACCACCAATTTAACGTACATTAGCTAGTGTACCATCAGGGCCCAAGGTGTGTGTGTCTTAGCGTAGTGATGGCCTTGGTAATATTTTCTATAGCGAATGTCATATCCCTGATTTTGCATGATAGTTGCGTAGTGGGTCCAATCCCATCTCTATGGTTTTCAATAGTAAGTGAGGTGGCGAAGTGCTTTAATGAATAAATCAGCTATGCGGCAGGGGTCATCATATACTTTATTGCCATGGATAAAGAGGTTTCCACCTTTTATCTTAGAGCTACTGATTTTATTCCGGAAGCCCTTGAGAAGGGTAGAGTGGAAGGCCAGTGTAGAAATCTTTGACAGTAAGTTTATATTCGCTACTGATGGGCTAGGCTGGTGGTGTACGCAACCGAATAGGTAAGGTTGTGATACATTAGGTTTCATAACAATCTACACTGAGTCTTGTGATTTATTTAAGCCTGTTGTATCAAACAGAAGTGAGTTTAACTTTGTGTTAATATATACAAGATAACCCCTTCCACGTCCATTTAGCCTGTCACTACGATACAGATTATAATTATCAAGGGATATACTTAGATCAGAGACATTTAGGGTAGTTAATGCCTCAGTTACAACAAAAATTGATGGTTAGCAGACTGTTGCAAGCATAGCTAAGTAGATCATTTTGTTGTATAATGATCGTGCGTCTAGTAGGCACAGACTGGGTGAGTGGCCAATGAGGTTGAATTAATTTAAAGCCTCATGGATGAGGGGGTCGTGTTTAGAATTTTGTATTAGATTTTGACATTGTCAGTGTGGGACCACCATCCTTAAACATCTCTGGGGATAATCCATCTAGACTCGCTGCCTTGCCTCGCCTAAGATTGGCTATAGCATTTTCGACTTCGATAAGAGTCGGGGGACCTAAGTCGACTTTCCTTTCTGGCTGTCCCGAAATAGTGGGAAGTTTTAGAGTAGCTGAAGGCAAACTAAACTGTTCCTTGAAGTGTTCAGCCCATAGTTCTAAACGTCTAGACTCAGAGCTAATAAGCGTTCTACCTTTTTCGGAAATCGTCTAATTAACGCTGAATTTTTTAACCCCAGTTTCTTTTATTAACTTGAAAAGTTGTCTAGTGTTACCTAACAACCATGCCTTCTACATTTCCTTTGCTTTCGTTGACCACCATGGCTCACGGTTGTTTCGCAGATTTTTTATCAGTTTACACCTGATTACCTTTTGCTCCTCGTCATGTTCGGACCCTGACATGGTAAGTCTTCGGAAGTCTATCAAATTAACAGTAGCCATTAAGATCTATTGATTTTTCTTGACATGTTGATTAAGTCATAGAGAGATATCACTGTAGATGCCACAGTTGTTTAGACATCTTGTCAAGCAGTATCTAGTCGGGTCGCATCTTTATAATTGCCTAAGTGATTCTTCAGTTGTTCGTGGATTTTAATCTTTTCTAATTCATTGTTAAACTGAATTTTAATGGGTTTTCATGTAGTAGTTTTACTTTGTTCGATGAGATACAAGCAAATGCGTACTTGCACTAGAGCGTGGTCAGAATACAAACATAAAAATCGGCAATCTTCTATCGAGCCTTACTAGCGGTGAATAATGGCGATATAGTCTATCTGAGTCCATTATTGAGTAGGGCCAAGAGGTCTCTGTGATAAAGGATGTTGCTCCTTAGGCTTAAAGTTCGTGTTGGCTAGAAATAACCGATTATCTGAGCATAGTAGCAGCAGACAGTCGCCGTTATCCGTTTTCTGAGCTGGAACACTGAAGCATCCACCTAAATGTTTTTCAGATTGGTTCAAGCTACCTATTTGGGAGTTAAAATCACCAGTCAAGATTACCAAATCTGAGTGTTTGGCCCTATGAAGTAGTTCAGAAAGTTTTTTGTAAAATTCATCTTTCACTTCATCCAGGCTGCAGTCGGTGGGAGCGTAGGCAGAAACGACGAAAAGACAACGGCGTGTGTCCTTATCTTTCCGAGTTCTTACTGAACCATTTAGTCGGACGGCACATAGGCGACTGTCGACAGGAATCCATTCAAGAAGCGCCTGTTCTGCTTTCATACTTAACGCATTATCTACACCAGCGAGCCCACAAGAAGTTACTGTTGAATCGCCAGATAAACGAAGAGTGTATCGCGAAGGTTGTTCATTCTGACTAGGTGAGGTCAAGTGAATGACCACGCTAGGATCCTGTATGCGTGTTTCGGAGACGCAATATACATAAATCGCGCGGAATTCTAATGTCCTAGCTAGGGAGGCTTGTTGCCCTATTTGATACAGGGTTCGTACATTGAATGCACTAATGTGAAGTTTACAGCGTGGTCTTAATATGCTCGGTACATTATTTCGTGGGCCGGAATTGTTAGCACTAATGACACAGGAGGAAGTTAGATGATTGGGATTTAGGCTTGAAAAGTAGGGGCAGGACAAATGTTAGGAATAAAAGAAGGAGTTTGATTAAAAAGTTGGTGATCTTGCGTGTTGTTAGAGGTATGAGGGCAGTTATCTTTTGCAAGTTGCTTACGCTGTGGAATGGTTCTTCTTGACGTACCTGAAAAGCAAAATGTGTTAGGGTTTATTTGAAAGACCTGAGGGCGTGACCGCAGTGCCCGGTCACACACGGCTTTTCGAGAGAGATTCTCATTGTTGTAGCTCCGTACTTGTTTAGGGCTTATTGCTGAAGACGGAAATTCGTAAATAAAAGTAAGGTGTGCATTTTTATGACCGACATTTTATAACCCCACCTTTCCTTTGTGAAAAGGCAGCATCGCTGCGATGCTGGTTGTCCGAAAAAAACACCTTACTGCCGTCACACCTCTGTACAGCCAGCAGTATGACTTCATACTCGGACATTATGTGTACTGCTTTTGGTCTCACCGCTCATCAACCGACCTGCCTGGCATGGTAAGATCTTGGGGAACGATTGTTCCAGCCAGTTTAGCCCGATTGAGTCATCACAATAGGCAAGCCTGACCACCACGTCAAAGTAGCAGCACGTCTGTCGATAAAGTAGCTAAATTTGATCTTACTAGTATTCCTGGTAAGTAAGATTATATATTTAAGTGAACTTAAACATTTTGATAAAAGATATTTGCAATACAGGTAATGACTTGTTACTTGTCTTAGGTACTTCAGTAAATAAGTTGAATATGTAATAATGAATAACATCTAGTTGAAAAGAAGATAAACGGTTCTTACTTGAATGGACATTTCTTCATGCATGAATTCTTTTAATTAACATCAATACTAAATAAAAACAGTTAATAACTGCTTTCTATTCATCAGTAGTCAGTTAGTTAAATTAATTATGTGAAGTAATTTCTGCAAGCTACTCTTTACATAAGGAAATAAACGTATGGTATTATCATTGGTGATTAATTGATTTTTCTCTATCTTCATTGTGGAGTGGATCTAATAAGTCTGCCGTATGATAAAATCTTTAAACAAATGCAAAAACATTTTGAGTAACTGACAAGTTACTGATTTTCTGAATGATTAAATCATTTAACATCCAAGACAACAGTTCCATTACATTTGGAATATGTCAAGTAAAAGTTTCCATATGTATACTATATTACTATTAAATACTAATAACTGGAATATACAATGAAGATAATTTACTGACCTCAGTGGATAACAGATTTGTAATAAAAGTATAGAGTAAGGTGTTTTGTCGGAAAGCACTTTAATCCACAGGTTTACATATGGGCACTCAATTCCACTAATCAATCAATCAATGTTTGTTACCCTTCGTGGAGCATAGACGGCCGACCACCATTCTCCAATCAACGCTGTCCTGGGCTTTCCTTTCCAGTTCCTCCATTGTGCTGTCCATTCTTTTTATATCTGGCTCCAGTTCCTGGAACAATCTGTTCATGAGTCTTCATCTTTTCATTTGGCCTTTAGGATTTGAAGTTAGTGCTTGTTATTTGACGTAGATTGATAATTACTACAATGAGTATTATATCCACATCCAACGTGTTTTCCCATTTCTTTCCCAAATGGATCTTGGTTGGTGTGTTCTCTAACGCAGAAGGTTGTTGCTGATTGTATCTGGCCAATAGGAACGAAATATCTTGCGGAATTAACATTTTGTAAATTCTCGCATATTTTAAAAGACACTTTTCGTAGATAACCTTGCAAGTTTTAGCTCCATACAACAGAATAAACTATCTTTACGCTTTTGTCAAAAATTTTGGCTTTGATGTTGGTTGACAGCTGGTTTGAGTTCCATATGTTTTTCATTTGCAGAAATGATGTCCGCGTTGCCATATCTGCTTCAGACCCACTTTGTGCGGCAACGCTACCCAAGTCTGTAAATTTTTGACATTTTCCAGAATTTCTCCATCAAGTGTAATTGGATTAGTGTTCGTTGATCGTAACTAAGGATCTCACATTTCTCTCTCTCTTATTCAGATCTACTGCTATTAGCCATTATATTAAATGTATAGGAATTTGTAGTAAAACATCTATAAATCTAATATACTGCTTTTGCCTGATTAGTCACATAGTAACATGCTCCATTTATCTCATTTTATTGTGATGTAGTTGTCTGTCATAATAAATAAGGCAACTAATCTTACTATACAACTCTAATAGTAGTATCTTGTAAATGATTGAAAATTGTTTATTTAATTAAGAAGGAAATGTAATAATGTGCGCAAAATGTGATGCATACACTACATTGAATAAGAGTAATTATTTGTAATGATTGGAAGCATATTATCTTCTATAATACTGTTTTACCTACCTAATAAACAATCTCTTGATATTGATATCTGCTATTTACTAATAAGTAGTATCTTATGAGTGATATATGAAAGTGAGTTAAACAATTGACTGTTATCATTTGTAATGACGAGTAAATTAGGCAGGGTAGTTTTTTGGATAAACATTCTACAAGGTAGTCTTATTTAAAAGTTAAATGGCATTGTGAACATAAATGTCATATATTATCAAACTATCTTGACATTTAGTCATTTCAATCAAGGTCTCGAAACTACATTTTTATCAGATCATATGTATCATTTTACTAGTTCATACAATTCACTTCTGTCAGCTTGTCATTTTCAGCTAACAAGATTCTTTGCCAATAACTGGGTTTACATCATGCCATTTTCAGTTTCTTTAGCTTAGTTGAATCCTCACGGGCGACTGATTAAAGTGTGCAGCATTCAACAACTTTATGTGCAATTTCTGTTAATGCCAACTCTTAATACAAATGAGCTATGTGATTTTCTACACAAGTGATTAGCAACTTGATCTGTCGACCTCGGATTTTATTGGTTGTCGTTGACGCATCTTGTCATTTATTCGGCAAATTCACTTCAAATCGATTCCTACATCACTCGATTCATATTACTGTCGCTGTTAATAGGCTCTTCAACTGGTCAATCAAGTGCATATAATTCAGTAAGTCTATTCATCACTTACCAATTTTAATCTTTGGCTTTGGAAAATACCGTGGATTTCGTTGATCCTATTCTGTCTTATATCATTACATTTCACCACTCAAACCTATGTCTATAATTGTCAGTATGCATTTATGTGGGAGAAGGAATGTCGTGATGTTTCACTATTAACTGGTATAAATGTAATCAGAGATGAATGTCATAGTAATAACAATTTACTTTTCAGATAATGTTCCTTTTGTCTTCTTTTCTTATCTTGTCCAGTGACTCACGTAAAATTGACTGCAGGTAGTTTGTCGGCTTGACTGCCATATTTTATACCTAATGACTTCAATAGCACTGAACTCCTCAGTAGTGTACCCAAATAAATTTATTAGCTAGCAGAAGCGAAATCTTCTTGTTTTTAACCTGCAATAACCATCTGCACAACCAAACAACTACAGGATATTCTCCAACTACTTGTTAGAGGTCGCATGAAATGAAGTTCATTGATGCTGAGAGTGAGATATTTATCACTGTAGGTAATAAATGATCGGATCGCTGAATCAATAATTATCTGAAATATAAATTTTGCAAGTCGACGTCAGCCTAGTATTGCTAATTGTTAGGTAGTCTTTGTGTAACTTGTACTTACATCTTTAATCCCTGGTGAGGTCGCATATATGCCGTGTTCAGGAGTACCTTAGTGTGCTTTTCATTAATTTCCAACTGAGATAAATTTGTGATGAATAATAACAAAACTGTGAATACAATTTTCACTGTACCACATTTAATTTACCATACTGGTTAGTAGATTTGTCTTTGCTTTATCAACAACCTCCATGATGAGCAGTTCGAAGGTGAAAGTTTCTTGCTTAAACGAATATGCATAAGCATTGATCATATTTGATGCTACTGAATGTAGGTCAAATGTTCAGTGTAAACAACGAAGAAATCAGCTAATAATTACTTTCTTAATTAAAAATTGTTTTCGAAATCATCGCCAATCTACACCACTTCAATAACCTCCTTATTCTAATCAATGATCTCACATTCCATTCTATTGTTAATATGCGTCAATAATCAACGAGATCAGATTGGTGAGTTGAAGAATTTGTGCGAAAATGTTACTAACAGAAATATTTGTATGTGTTGTATGTTTGCATGTGATATATTCACTTTACTCTTACTGATTAGATGTTAATAATCAAATCTATATCAAAACACTGTGCCTATACTGTGGCCTGATGAAAGACAATCAGCTAGTTTTATATAGACTTGCATCTTCTTCATGTACAGTGACAGTATACATTCAACAAGATATTTCACTTGAAACAAAATTAATTCATTCGATGTAGATGTATTCTCTAGCACTAAGAGCTCCTGATGCTTTCATTCTCCATATTTCTGTAATTAGATGCCATAATTCATAACGTTGACATGATAAAAAAAAAAAAAAAAAAAAAAAAAAAAAAAAAAAAAAAAAAAAAAAAAAAAAAAAAAAAAAAAAAAAAAAAAAAAAAAAAAAAAAAAAAAAAAAAAAAAAAAAAAAAAAAAAAAAAAAAAAAAAAAAAAAAAAAAAAAAAAAAAAAAAAAAAAAAAAAAAAAAAAAAAAAAAAAAAAAAAAAAAAAAAAAAAAAAAAAAAAAAAAAAAAAAAAAAAAAAAAAAAAAAAAAAAAAAAAAAAAAAAAAAAAAAAAAAAAAAAAAAAAAAAAAAAAAAAAAAAAAAAAAAAAAAAAAAAAAAAAAAAAAAAAAAAAAAAAAAAAAAAAAAAAAAAAAAAAAAAAAAAAAAAAAAAAAAAAAAAAAAAAAAAAAAAAAAAAAAAAAAAAAAAAAAAAAAAAAAAAAAAAAAAAAAAAAAAAAAAAAAAAAAAAAAAAAAAAAAAAAAAAAAAAAAAAAAAAAAAAAAAAAAAAAAAAAAAAAAAAAAAAAAAAAAAAAAAAAAATACATGTGTTTGAATGTGAGGGTTTTAAATGCAATAAGCTGTGTTAATTATCTCTCACGAAGTTGCTGAATAATCAGATGCTCCAACTGAATGAATCACATCCCGTTCCCCCCCCCCAATGTCAACAAGACTTGTGTTATTGAAATTCACACATCTGAGCTGCATTTAGTTTACCAGGAAAGACAAGGCAATGTTGCCATGATCGAATATTCACTCTTTCTGATTATAAACCACAAGCATATTTATATATACCAAATTACTATGCCATTTTGTGGTATTACATCATTAGATAGCATTAAGATTGTAGCTTATTCATTACTCAATTTGAGACCAAAAATTTACTGAGTATATAAACAACGTTTTTATATGTAATGCAAGTGAAATGCAACCAATTAATTAGATTGACAATGGTCAATAGAGATGTGATGATGATTACAGGAAACGATGTCTTAAAATCTCTAAATAATTGACAATTAAAACGAGAATAATCAACATCAGTAATTTACCAACATTTGTCTTAATAGTTCGGAATGTGCTTTAATTAGTTAACTCTTATTATATAAACGTTTGTAGTAGTTTCAATGAATAGTTTGACAAAATTTTAACTTCAAATAATAGTGCGTTCAATGAGATTGGAATTTCTATGGATACTGTTCAACAGCGATATTTGTAATTTTGATTATTTCGCTGAAGTTGCTTTAATCTCTTCGACATTTATTCAAAACGTGTGTATTCATTTCCCATACCTTCGATTTATCTAATGAAATACATCTCTTAGCTTATGTCTGACTGAACGATTCTACTCTGGAAATGTACTAGCAGTATTCAAGTACGTATCTCTATCAACATCAATGTATTGATAAATGCAAAGTCGAATGACTCATTATTATTCAACTGAGTAACCATCTTTGGTCGACGTGTAAGAATTGATATGAGGTTATTTGTCAAGTTATCAACGTAGCCAACATTCCGATTTACATTATCCGTAATGTGAATAACGCGATGTTTTTGTAGAAAAAGTTGATCACATAATCGAAAACTGGTATATATACGTTTCAGTCATGAGTAGATTTCTTCCACATATTACGCTCTACATAAAATCAATAATAGTATTATTCTAAGTAGGATCCACTGCCTGTGCAACGGTCATTTGCGTTGGAGGTGAATAATTGCAGTACACGATCGTGATATTATTAGATTCGTGCTATCTCATCGAAAATGTTCATTTGAAGAGCATTCATTCACATTGTGAACATCATCATTAGCACTGAATGAAGACGAAAATTATACACTGAAATTCAATATTTTTCATTAGTTCATTAAAATATGTCTGAATGATCAATTGTTTATCATGTGCTTTAGCACAAGAATTTAATAAGTTTCTATGGCAATCAACTACTGATATAAAATTAACATTTTGTTCGTAAAATAAACCTGGTCTTTCATTATGACGGAGTCATCACTATGTCTATCTCCATCAATCATCAGTGCCTGTTATCGTATATAAAGTACAGGAAATCCATTCTTTATGGTGATGCTTCATGTCATTCAAAACCTTCTGACAGGTTGAAGTTAAAGTTAACTTAATCTCTTACCGGTTCTCCTCCATATCTGTAGAGCGTGAAATGAATGAAACTTATTATTAAGTGTTATTCTGAATTCACTGAGTTTGCTAATATCTCAGAAATAGGTTGTGTTAAACTTCTGTAATACTGTTGATCCAGTTGTCCAGTGTTTCAAATTGTAGGTTTTAATTTCTCAAGTTTTTTGTATGCTTCTCCCTGTATACCACATAGAACAAACATTATATGTACATATATTAATTGTTGCGTGAGATGTCAGAAGGAGGCTTAGCCTCATGTGTTTCAGAGAATATTGGTTTAAGCACAAGTCTTTGAAACTCTTCACGATTTAAACCATTCGAATACCAGTATAAAGGTAATATCGCTAGAAAGTATTTTACGGTTAGCGTATTTGTAAAAGTGTAATATTTCATAGGATCGAGTTGTTAACCTTACTCTCAACCCTCTGTATTTATCCGTGTTTAAGACCAGCAGAAACCATGTGAAGATTCCCGTCAGAGTTCGATTTTCAACAACATTGCAATAAACAAAACTAACATTTGCCCAACACTAAAGCTGATCTAATAAAATCTATTCAAATTTTGGTAAGTTTATCTCTTCATTACATTTTCTCACTTATTCTACAGTTACTAACTACCTCCAAACAACCTAAATTAAATGTTTGGTTATAACGCGAAACTGCTAACCGGGCTCAAAATGATTATAAGCAATTCCAAATAAGAAATGCACAAGGACCTAGTGAGTTGATCCTGATTATCATAAAGGATGATGGTCTAGATTATGTAGGCAGATTGATCAAGGGTTTGACAATCTTCACCGATTATTTGCGATAACTTGCGATCACTACTCATCTTATGAAGAATGACAGAATCTCTTTAGTGCTAATCAAAGTGGAATTAATTTGGCTAAAATAGTATCTGAAATATTACCATGTATTATCATTTGACTGTTCGATAAACGTTGGAAAATAAGAACCCGGAAAGATGAAGCTGGCATCAAATCTGTGCAAAGAAGCATTGATCAGATATTCACTGTCTCCCTGATTCTAAACCACAAGCCAATATTTAGATACCAATTAATCATGGCATTGTAAAGCCTTAAATCATCTTTCGATAGCATTAAGATCGTAACTCAATCAATAAACAAGTAGATCAGGTTGAATGCCAAATAGTTACTTAATGTATAGACAACATTTTGCATGCGTAATGAAAGGTAAATGGAAGCAGTTAATTAGAGTGACAATTGTCAATGGAGATGTGATGAAGATTACACGAAACGATGCCTTGAAAGCACTAAATTGATGACAATTACAACGAGAATAATCAACTACAGTAATTTAACAGCATTTGCCTCCTTCGAAATAACAAATTAATAGTTTGGAATGTGCTTTAATCAGTTAATTGTTTTTATATAAACATCTGTCTCTAATTAAACGAATAGTTTGACAAAATTTTACATTCAAATGATCGTGCATTTTTTAAGATTCGACTTCTTATTAATTCTGTTCAACAGTGATATTCGTGATTTTGATTATTTCGCTGAAGTAGCTTTAATCTCTTCGACATTCATTCGATACGTGTGTATTCATTTTCCATGCTTTCGATTTATCTAATGGAAAACATCTCTTAGCTGCTGTCTGACTGAACGATTCTACTCTGGAAATGTACTAGCAGTATTCAAGTACGTATCTCTATCAACATCAATCCATTGATAAATACAAAGTTGAATGACCAATTATTATTCAACTGAGTAACTATCTTTGGTCGACGATAGAATGACGAAGAGTGATATGCGTAATCACTTGCTATTTCAACAAATTGAGTCGTGTTCACTTATTGGACAGAAATATGCGACATTCCTACGTGTTTAATGCCTAAAACGACTACATTAATAAATCATTCATTTCCTTAAATGCTTTTTCTGTTTTTCTACCTCGAATCGCTTATATCACTTCTGAGTTTGTTTTAGCTGGCAATTTATACGCTTTTTAATTCTTACGTTAGATATCATATCACCATTTCAACCATATTGGAGATTACCTCGAAAATAATTGCAAGATGCTAACCGTGTCAGGTTCAAGGCAGTTACCGACTAGTGGCAATCAACAACGTCACGCAATCATTTCGCCATTGACTAAATATCAGATATCAATCGTTGAGAGCCGACTCAGTTGTATGATTGCGTTTGTAACGAAGCAACAGAATCCTGGGTTCCATTTCTGATACCATCGTGTATATGAGCCGCTAAAGAGTCCCACACATTTATGAAACGGTTATGCAGTGAATACTGCTAATCAATAGTTATATACTTCAGACTTATTCGTAACTTCAAGTTTACATTCAACATTCTCTACAACACCTCATTGCATCTAAATGTGTTGAATTTTACCTAATAATAAACAATTACGATCGACATTGACCGTTTTCAATAAAAAACAAGTACAAGTACAGAAAATAGATTACAAAAAGTAATGTAGTGAGAAGACCACACAAAGCATAAGCTAACAACGGAATAACTCTACTATTGTCAACCCATCAATATCAGTATTACGGATAGTAATGTGGGCACTAATGAATGATTGAATAACGTAGATTTGAATCGACTGGAAAACGAGATTAAACAACTCAATTGTGCAATTTAATAAAGTTTCGAAGTGCATGTACTTAATGTCAAAATCTGATCAGTTAGTGTAGGTTCAAAATAAAAAATGTGCCTGAATATAAGTAGTATAATAATTGTCGTCTACACTACAACAAAACGATGTCAACAAACAATAATACATAATTAATTTCACAATCCGATTCGTTTAATACGCCAATTGAATATGAACGATCTACAAGTAACATCACTATGAACTTGTCCATTTCTTGTGATTGGTAATCTAGAAATGGAAACACAGAGAATAGTAATCTTCGACTGATTGTCACATCAATAATTATGTAAAAATTAAAAGTAATCAATCGCATTTATCTTTATGTCAATGAATCATTAGAAAATGTCAGGATCATCAAAACTGCATCGAACTCTCGTTGATACAAATGAATCACTTCATCCTATCAAATAGCTCATCTGATGCTAGCATGTTGGCTCGTCATACTTCCTCATTAGTTGCAACTGTCAGCATTTAATTGGTTATAATTACACTGACATATCACCACGACTAATTTAACGAGGTCATGTTAAATAGATGGAAGTGAACATGTTGTAATGTGATTGCAACTAACATCGTTGTAATAAATGCTAAATCGGATCATATGTCAGTGTCATCTCAATATGAGTTACACGTATTACGCTGTTGCATACAAGTGCTAACAACCTACTACTGCTGTAAATTACTTACCTTCGATTTTCTTCTTAGAATGATAAATCCGACAGCTAACAGAACAAAAATTGATGCAACTAACAAAGCAGGTAACGTCATGATAATGATATCTGAAACAGAGCCGGCACTTTTAAGCGTAGAAATAGGCTGATCATGGGTTTCAATAACTTCAAATACAAAATTATTCTGAAAAAATGGAATCAATATACATCACATTATGTAACTGCATAAAGTCAACTCATAATTATTTCAAAAGTGTTTCACTCCAACTACGCTTATTTCATGTACATTCCACAATACAACATCTGATTGTCTACTATCAAAATGCATTACTTGGAGTGATGTTCAAAAGACATTGAAGTGAGTGTTTGAAATCTTAACTGGATTACACATTGTTGACAAAGTGAATTACGATGACTGCAGAGAGTAGGATACCCTATTGCTTTAACTGATAATTATAATAATGATATAAAATAAAATTAGCGAACTGAGTAAATTGGTCAGTTTCCTTGCAATGAGGAACCAAATTGAAAATGAAGATGTAAAATACGATGATATGGTTCAGCAAAATATCTGGTTATATCAATTTTTCCTCTGAAATTTTACAATTGCATCTGAACAGAAATGATCTTAACCAGATAACTGCAATTGGTTGAAGAGCATAATGAATAACAATTATATGATAACATAATATGGAAATTTACAAACTATATCGATGGTAATATAAGTGGATGATCAATTCACTTTCAAACATACAGTTCCCGTTTCTCTATGTGCATCATTGTTATTATTATAGCCTCATTAATACATCCGGATCAGTAACATAATGCATTTGTAAGGTTTTTGTACACTTAATAATTTGCTATAATAACCTGGCGGTTGACGTTATCTAAATGATCGCAATGGGTGCAAACACTGAGAAATTAATTTGGCAACTTCAATTGAAGCTTTGTTCACTAATAATAATTTATCGTAAACATCATTCTCTTAATATGTTTGACTAATTGTACTTATTTAATGAGCAGCATGTTCATGTATACAGGCGATTATACAGTTTTGAATACGAAATCGTCGAAATGAGTTCTTCCAGCTGAACATTATCAACGTCTTCAGTTTAATCAAATCAAGGTATCTGCGAAATTCGTTAAGATACAGTATTGAGTAGCTTGTGAATTATCAGCCACCTTTTACTTTATCCTCTGAAACATCTCATTATCATCATCATCCCTTTTCACTACCTGATCGATTCTAATGTGCACCCACTTTAAATTGCAGTCGATTACAAAATGTATCATGTAAAAAAGTTATATTATTTATGTGCTTACATAATTAATACACTTATAATGTCTCAATACCCTTGTATTAACATCAGCTCCATCACTGCATATACTAGCTACATGACACCAGTGACATATGATGCCAGGTGTAGATGCATCCATGCATGTATTATTCGATGTCTGTTTGGAGCAATAAGCTATAAATAGAAAATAGTAAAACCATATTATCAATATTATCAACAAGGAGGTAGATAGTATGTAAGATTTACCTCTACCCCTTCATTGCAAACTAATTTAGATTGACATAATTATGGAATTTAGTGAAGTCAGAGTATTTACTGAACATTCTATGTTGACTCAAAACACTGATGAATCTTATCATAGAAGAAGAATGAAACCGATATGAAATATTCATCAGTAAATACCGATGTCCTGACTGGGCTACATTTTAATGTCGATTATGATTAAGAGATTTCAAAACATTTGAATACGAGTGGAAAATACTTGTTCCGGTGTATAAAGAAATAGATTACACTTTTAGAATAATACACTGACATAAATTCACGGCGTAATTTCACAATGGCATTTCATTTTGTAATAGTAATGAACGTAAATATGAAAATGTGTCAGCCTACTTTAATTAGTTCACTATATTCACTGATGAATTTCTTAGACGTTACGTCGATTAGTTAATAGAGATGATGATGATGATGATTCAAGAATGGGAAATACTTTCTTTACACTGTTCCGGTTTTGTATTATTCATTAAGTAACTAAGTTTAATGCTTAGCAAGACATCCTGTTATATTTGACTAATGTAAATATTGACATGTTGGTGAATAAAATCGTTCACCTCTAATCAGTTTGATTATTCAATCCTTGTTAAATTATAGGTTTTTTAGTTACTCAACTAAATTTTTATTTGTTGATGGGTAGAACAATCAAGATGTTCCACTGACGGTAATTAAATTAGTGTAATGCAAGTGAAGTAGTTTGACTTATAGATCATTACTTACTTGACTTTGGTTCAAAATGAACTAATGTGTTAGATTTGATCATGAGCGGAGGTACTTTCATTACATTGTACTGAAATCGTGTTTGATTTTCCGAACCTAAACATGTACAGAGAAGTAAATTTTATCACTGAAATCCTACCAAAATCAATTAATATGAGTGTTTGTATATGTCTGCATTAAAAGAAGTGGTTTGTTAACTTCGCCAAATATGATGTTCTGATGCCCTTAGCCGGCATTATCTGCACTTGTTAGCAAGTTTACATAATTTTCATTAGTTCAGTGTTTTACACGTTACGTAACTAGTGCACAATATCATGTTTATTGGTAAACTGTAGAATGTGTCTCCTTCAATGATAACATCCTGACGACAGTTGTCTTTGCTTTTTAGCGGTTCTGCATGCAAAATATCATATACGAATGTAATGAATTGTTGTTGATAGTTAGAATGCAAGAAATGAGAGTAAGTCAACTACATATTTGTATCTCATGTTTGCAGGTGAATACTTGAATGATAATATAAAGATAGATTACGTTTAATGTTAGTTAATAGTGAATCATGAAATTAAATGAGTTTCAACCATAAAATATTTTGGTGCATTCCATTATTTTGGAACTGATAATCAGTTTGTAATAAATTTGTCATACTTTTAGAATATCTCCTATCATAATCTAGTCGAAAACCGTCCTCGATTGACGATACCAAATTTGTACTGTGAATTTCTCTTGGAATCTGAAAATCAAATAATAATTATACATTTTAATCATTAAACAGACGGTTTATTAGATTCTACTTTCAGCTGATTAGTATTTGGATATTGAATGAGATGACCCAGCACCATCCTCATTACAACCCTCTTCTCTAATTTACTTTAGTCAACATTCATTCATAATTGATGTAACAAGACTAAACAAATTGTAATCACATCGATGGTGTTTTAGTTTAATCAAGAAATAATTGATGAATACAATTGGAATGAGAAGTGTATTACGTCTGCTGACGCTAAAATGAACGTTGACTGGTGTTAAGAAACAACACCAATATTTGCATTGAATATACACTCCAATTAAGTACGAATTGAGCATGTTTCAATAATAGAACTTAGATATATACATGAGAAATTGTAAATTACTATTTATTTTATTATGGTGACTAAATTCTTCAGACAATAATAAGACAAAATGCAAAGTGTTAGTTGATAATAGCTACTGATTGGCCAACAACTAAGCGAAATGATCATAGGTATCACCATATTCTCCCACAAACACCAACCTACACCACAGTACGGAGAATCAAATTTACCACATCTGCATTAGTTACGAGTCTAGAATGATTAAGAAGGACGTAAGAGCAAGAAGAGGTACTGACATAGCCCTAGCTAACGACCTGGTGGCGGCTAAAATGGAACCAAAGCTGATGAAGCTTTGAACAACTAAAGTGGTAGCATTACAATGTTTAACACAGCCATTCTCCGGGATAATAACAAAATCAATGAATCCAGATTAACTGCCAATAATAAGTTCCAGGCACTTCATGATCTACTAGAAGATGATGGAAATATTATGGAGGATAACTAGAAAAAGATAAAGTAAACAATAACCACAACATGTTGCAAGATCTTGGGTGGCGAAAAGCATCTTCATAAATAATGGAATTTTGATGTAGCTTTGTATAAAACTAAAACAAGGAGCGGCGAGATGATAGCAATTAATAGCAGCCGAATAAGAACAGTGAAAACCAAAACACAGGCCAAATACACAGAATCCAACAAGCAAGTGAAGAGGGCATTGGATTGTATAAACAGAAATATGTTGATGACATAGCAATGACGGTTTAAAAACCTGCAAGAGAAGGAACTACGTGACACCTACACGATACAACTTAGTAATTCAACAAGTCAGAACGGCCAATCAAGAACAAGGCTGGCAAACCAATCACTAAAGTGCAAGACCAACGAAATAGTTGGGTCAAACACTTTGAACAATTATTGAATAGACCAGCAACACTGAACCCAACAGTAATGGGTCCCGTTATAAACACCGATCCGCCAACAGCCGAAGAAATCTAAATGGCCATCGGCAGCTGCCTATATCTGCACCCCAATGTTGATATTTATTGGGAAGGTTCAAATACATTTTAATTATGCATGTAACAAATGTTTAACTTACATTTTCGTAGTAAAAAGTTATTTTTCCGTCCGGGTATATCATACAAACTACCGTTGCTGTAAATTGTACAAAGTAATTACTGATGAATACACCTTGGAGACATAGAAAATCTTGACAGTATTAAGTGTCCCCTGCCATTTAATACAATATTCTATTCATCATTAGAATGTTCAGGTTGGTGTCCTAATTATTATTTCATTAGTCACTTCTATCAACTATTAAATTAGTTGCAGTGGAACATTTGACCTGAGCATTCTGTTCTGTGATGTTTGTGAATTGCTACTTAATGCATTATGAAAATGTTTTTATGTACCTAATTATTGAAGTGATCTGACTATTAAAAGAGGTGTTGGCATCAGTTCTCAGTTTTATTAACGCTATGTAATACGCTCTAGTTCCAACGTGTTCACTTTCATATTAAGTAATACTAGCAATTATAATGTTAGTTATTATCATCTTCATTATATTATAGTGGATACTACTCATTAGGTCGTCTATAAGTAGCAGGTATCGGAACGTTGTATCAAAGTTCAAGGAAAAATTAAATAGAATACAAAAATAGTGGTAAGATGACATGGAGTAAAGCTTGATAACAGTACATGTGAGAAATGAATACAACCAAGGGTAACAAGCCTACAACCAATAGCCATCAAAAAACATAATGAATGTGCAAATTGATAATTTAAAGTAATTCAAAGTAACGAAATTGCTTTGTCATTGTTGTATTTACAATGTATGAGATTAACAGATTTTGTGGGATGCAGTGGCAATTCAGTTAGTTGTACACTGGTTGTTGACTCTAAATACACTTGTTATAAGTAAAGTGAATAATGAATGATTGTCTATGGAGTATATATGCTTAGACAACAATGATGGTTGCATGTGTGATATCTTCATATTGTATACAGTTATTTATACGGTGTTCTGCAATTGTGATGCATGCAGTATGCTTAAGAAACACTAGGAAATTAGTAAAGTCATTGTAGTGGGGATCGCTTAACATAATAAGTGAGGTGCACCAAATGTTTACATGGCTTTCAATAATATAAGAATACACAGCTGGTATACATTAACATTCAAATATCATACTACAATTCAAATGATGATGGTGAATAATAAGTGTGAACTATGTGAATAAAAATTCAATATGGTGTTTGCATACCACGATATCGTCCTTCACTGGAATCGAACATCAAATCGGTCCATTTAACCACAAATGCTTTCTCTAGTGGATAAAATCATAAAACAGGACTGATTAAGCAAGAAAACATTACGAAAACATTCAATTAGTCATTGATTTATTAGTTCATTGTATCCACGACGAATATTACGTAACTCTAATTAGTATAAATCGTGGTAATTGATATGTAAGTGTTAGATGTTAAATTGTTTGTTGTCTGATAGTGGGTTAATTCAAGCTGATTAGGCTGTTTATATGGTAAGCATTAATGGCAATTCTCATCTGTCAGTTTATTTAGATCTTATGCATCCAATAAGTTGGGTTTAAGGAATGCAACCAATCAGTAGGTTGTCATTTAAACCAACAAAGTCAACAAGACCGATTGCACTGATTACATAGGATACGGACTAAATACTTTTACAGATTCGTATATCATTCTACTGCATGCAAGCCGAAATGCATTTTCGATGTATTTTCAAAATCGTCTTCTCAGTAGAACGAAATTAAGCATCTGTTTAATGGGGGGTTATTTCTGATTATCTGGGCATATTAATTTTATTATGTGCTACCAAATGAGAATTGATTGTGAACATGTCATGGTTGTGTATTCAGTATTACATTGACCAGACATAAGAATTGTTTATTTTACATAAATAATTATTATATTACTGATAATTTGCACATATTAAATGATCTCACTTGTTTCGCTTATCTGAAGTTTAGCAGGTTTACCATCACTGTCCAAGGCTTTAACTGCACGTTGATTATTTCCATCAATATGTAAATAACCTGAATTAATGTAAATACTGCATGAAATAAGTTTCACAATTTGTGATTTATTAATAACAATCTGAAGTTTGTTGCTTGACTGTTACGATCACTACTAATCAACTGGCGGAAATTTATTCTCGTTCGGATCAAACAACAAAAGCATCAATGTTCACATGGTTCTTTACAATGCAAACTATATAAAAATTTCCTCTAAACGTTTTCATAATCAGTACATTGTCCTTATGAGTTATCTTAGTCAAGCACATTTAATTAACTAAAATACACAAGTATGTATATTATGGTAGGTGAGCCTATTTTGAGCAACTTTATTCAAAACAATAATGAAACAGGCATAAATAATCCAGTAAATCATCTTGAAAGGAGTAATTCATGATCATGATGTGGATGTCGATACATTGCTTACTAGGATCTAACGAACGAAGGTAGGAAAATTAGATTGTCGTCCACAATTCAAGTGTGTTTTTCATACCTTTCATCAGTATGTTAAAGATATTTCCAATACACATCAAGGTGATTTTGATGAATCATATTGAACCAGTAATGAATATATTCGTTAAGAAAGAATTTAATTCTCAGTCATCAGATCACACCAAATAGATTAATGATGCAAATACATAGCATTTCTCCATTCATTCAATTGAATGAAATTAAATGACGCAATCATTATTACGTTGACGATTTGTGGGATTAAGGAAATTGACGTATCACTTATCGTACAGTATACTTACAGTATGCAGTTTCACCAAATATCATGACTACTTCTTATTGTTAATCTGAATAATAATTCATGAAGTGTAAAGGCACTTAACTGGACGATGAAAGTCAAAGTTAATTGACAGTGAAGTTTACGTACAAGCAACATTATTTAAATTGTATAAAGTAAATTGTGTTGATGCATTAGAGAAAAGGAATTTGATAAATTCCACACCTCTTGAGTTGACACGAACTTTATTGCACGTCACCCCATAGTATTCAAACGAAAATGGAGTTTTTATTTCCTGTCAAATTTTATTATTACGAAGCGTAATATAACAAACAAACCATGCTATACGTTTTGGATTCAAATTGGCTGTCATTATTCAACTAGACAATTTATACCATTGTGTTCAATATAATGAAAAGCTAACCTACCAAATGCACAACGTTGCCTTCATCAATACTTGTCATTATTTCAGGAAGTGAACTGTCCAAACATACTTCTTGTGTATAGTAGTAACCATCAGTCTAAGAATGCATAGTTAATTTATGCAAATTCCTACTTTTGTACATGTTGCATTTTTCGAGACAATCATTTCATTACTTTTTCTCCTAATGAGATCATTTACCGAAATTTCCTGATTTGACATGATTTGTAATATTATGAAATTAACGAATGTTAAGTAGATAAAAACGTTAAAGTGATGAATACCACTTGCAGCTCTGTGATAAACGAATAGAGTGTTGTATAGAAAATGTATTTATTTAACAAGAAACTTACTTCATTCTCTAATTAAATGATAATTCCTTAATGAATCCAATTTTTCACGTTACACCATACATACATACTACTGATAGGTGCTACTGATTTGTCTAATCAAGAAACCAATGATGAAAAAGTAGACACATCAATCGTATGTGCATAGTTGAAAAACCAATCTCTATGTCATTTTAACAAATCATACTCTATTGTGTGTCGACATCAAGTGCATCAGCCAATAAGAAACTAATTTGACCATGAAAGCACACGACATTCACCGTAATGTCTGCAAAATCTGAAGGTAAGTAATGAATATAAGTCATTTATTTTCTGAAAATCGATCCATTTTAATTTCACCACAAAATTTACGTGGTTTATTCCGTAATGTAATTTGTAGGGTTTACTCAGTTAGCTGAGATATCTCACTTAATACTCCATCAGCTTCATTGTCTGATGATGTACTCATTTTTATCAAAAAGTTACACGCTCTCTCCTCAATAAAAAAACATTCATTTTATGGTTGTATCCGTCTTCCATTGATGTCACGCTTAAATGAAGCTCACCAGACTAATTGTACGCCTTCCTGGTTATTAATCTTAATTCACCGCTGCAGTTAGCGATTGACGAACCAGAAAAGACTAAAGTCTGAATAAAGCAGTACAACCTGTGGTATGTACTGCCCAGAGAATATATGACAAGTTACAGTTAAACTACATATCTAGAATTCCTAAGACGAAACCGGTCAGTCGTAAGAATGAACAGAAATTTCTACAGCACATATTCAAAGTCAAAAAGCAATTAATAAAAGACATTATAAGGAATCAGAATTGCATCAATAACACTACTGACTATAATTAAAAGATCGGAGGCGACATCATTATGCCTTGTGCTTCTTGCAACCCTTAACATTAGCTGAACACTCCATTGAGTAATAAACAATAAAATAAGTAGATAATGCAGGGCAGTTGTTAAGCAAAGTAGAAAGATAATGTAGTTTAAAATAGACATCTGTTAATCATATGAGTTCAAGTATTGTATGAATAGTTTTGCATTATGTACGGCTGAAATTAATCAGAATCAGAGATGAATTTAACTGCTTCTACTATTTTAAATATAAAGAATGAAATTAACTTGACGACGGAGTGGTACACTTTTATTTCACTAATTCCAAGTGAAATTAATTCTAATGATGAATAGACGTTGTGTGAAATGTCATTCATAGCGATAGAAAAAAATAGGTAAACTGATGTGTGTCTGAATTATTTGGAGGATACTTTGATTTGTTTAGTTAGTTGTAGTGGTCAATAGAATTCAGGGCATTAAAATATCCAACGCATCTAATTAGTTTTCTATTACAGAAAACAATGCCTTCGACCACAAATTCAACGTTTATCGTTGTATCCTTTCAAACATTTCGTGAACTTATCTAATGAGATAGAAACACAGATGATTATAACTTGGGTACAATTGAACAGCAGTAACCACCATTATCTAACATGAACTACACACTACCTAACAAATATTGCATCTTCTAATATCGAATCCATAAATAATGTATTAGCATCAGTGGACCGACTCATAACGCATACTGATTTATTGATGGCATCTTCATCTACAGTGAGGAACCTTGTCATTTAATAATTCATTATGTGCAGATAAACCGAAATGTGACATTGAGGTATGATGATAACGCAAGAAACACTGGTGTCCCTTCTCACCGCAGATTCTAAATAATAATTTTTTTATGGTACTGTAGTTGAAAACTGAGAATACAAAGAAAATACACGTAGAAGAGCGACAGGATACAAATGACTGCTTATTCATTATCCGATATTTTTTCCCCTAAATACACTAATTCTCATGGGAATTTCTTAAATGTGAGTGATTCTAAAGCGCAAGCATCTGAAGGTGGTGACCATCAGTCTATTTCATAAAACAAATTGACTAACCACCAACAATTCACCTTCACTAAACACAACGAATATTGCATAGTTAGAAGTGTATATCTGTCGATCTAACTAACTACAAATGAATGAATGAATGCTTACCATGTTGACAATTACTTAGATCAACATCAATACCGCATTCATTCATATTCTTAATTAAACTGATACACTACTTAATATAACAACACCATTCATTCCTTGTCAAAATGAGTAAAATGGAGTGTTTCTTTGCTTGAACAAACTATGCATAAGAATTGATTGTATTTAATACTAGTAAATGTAGGTCAACTTGTTCAGTGTAAACAGCAAAGAAATCAGCTACTAATTACTTACTCAATTAGAAAATGTTAACAAAACCATCACCAGTTTATACTATTTCAATAACCTCCATATTCTATTCAATGATCTCACATTCCATTCTATCGTTAATATGCATCAATAATCAACAAGATCAGACTGGCGAGTTGGAGAAGTTGTGCGAAAATGTTACTAACAGAAATATTTGTATGTGTTGTATGTTTGCATGTGATATATTCACTTTACTCTTACTGATTAGATGTTAATAATCAAATCTATATCAAAACACTGTGCCTATACTGTGGCCTGATGAAAGACAATCAGCTAGTTTTATATAGACTTGCATCTTCTTCATGTACAGTGACAGTATACATTCAACAAGATATTTCACTTGAAACAAAATTAATTCATTCGATGTAGATGTATTCTCTAGCACTAAGAGCTCCTGATGCTTTCATTCTCCATATTTCTGTAATTAGATGCCATAATTCATAACGTTGACATGATAACAGTAACATGTGTTTGAATGTTGAGTGGTTTTAAATGTAATAAGTTGTGTCAATTACCTCTTACGAAGTAGCCGAACAATCTGATTAACCAACTGGATAAATCACATTCCCCTCCCTCATATCAACTCGACGTATATTGTTGACATTCACACATACAGCTGCATTTAGTATAAACTTTTTATCCGCATTTTGGACTGGTAGAGACCATGTAATGGTTTCAGTCGGAGTTCGATTTCCATAAACATTGCAAAACTACCATTTTCTAAACACTAAACAATAACAACTATTCAAACTTGGTAAATTTATATTTTCATTACATTCGGAGATTTGTTCCCCATTTACTACGGAGTGTAGGTTGCGACACCCAATGCTGATCCATCCACATTACTTAGTGTTAAAGTGAAGTTGGTGTTCTTTACACCAGGTAGTGACTCCGTCTAACTCTTGTTGTGTGATCTTAGCAGTGTTGTGTGGCTTATTTGTGTCGCATGAGTAGATAACTTTCAAGTCTTCTGCGTATAAGAAGGTCTTTCCAGTGTTAAAATGGTTGATATATATTGTAAACAAGAGATGCCCTAATACGCTTCCCTACATAACCCCACTGGTTACTCTCTTAGAAGATGACTGTGCTGGGTTTACTTCTGTTATCTGAAATCGACAAGTTAAAGATGATTTAAACCAGCTCAGCTAAAGATTTCTAATCCCTATAGAGTGTAATTTCTCATAGCGTATTCTGTGTGATAGTTTGTCAAAAGCCTGAGATATATCAAAGTATAGGACTGAGACTATTTTGTGTAAGTCACGGCAAGATGTAATGTGACTAAAGAAGTCAAAATGACAGGTTAAACAAGATCGACTCTTTAAAAAACCATGTTGTAATTTAAATATTTGGCTTTGTGCTACCTATGGATTCCAAATTAGAATTAACCACTCCGAATAAATTTTCCAAAACAAAGCTTGCGACGCACCCTAGTTATAGTACACCACCACCAAAGACTCTGCACGTCACCCAGCCTATCCATAACCACAACTCTAGCTAGTTTAAACACACATATCACAATATCTCTTACAACCAAAAAGAATGACAGCGACCCAGTAGACTTTGACATCACTTCCAAGGAGAGTACAATTATCTCACAGAATAAAGATATAAACAGGTTATAACCATACAACTTAATCCACCATCCTGCCGTTAAAACAGAAACAGAATTCATACCTTATCCTTACAACAGGTATAATGTTCTGCTTATTAATAAGGCCCAGTATAGCTCCATCCCTAACATTCTTAATAATAAAATAAGTAACAAACGCCAAACCTCTAGGTACAATATTTCTGAATCACTAGGTTTGAAGACCAGTTTTAAGAACAGAAACAATCGTTTTCTCTCCTCTCGCTATATATCTGTTCCCTCGCATAAATGCTTTAAAATGACGCATGCAAGAGCGTCAGAGCTCCATGTGCATATGACTCCGAAGGCCGATTCAAGGCGAAAAATCCTCCTTCCTCTGCTCATACCGTTTTTGTCCCAACCAGATACTAGGAAAAATTTTAACTTGGGATATTACCCGTTCTACAAACATAAGAGCTCTCCTAGACACAAAAACTTCGACCTATATGCTTTCCTACAGTAAATGGTTGTAACTACAACTACTTGGTAGCATCCGAAAACTAATAACAAATTACTATGATCCTTATATCACGTATGCACACTCGAATCATTTTTAGACTATTCTCGTACAACAATTCATAGCCACATACACCCGCACTCATTGCCCTTACCAGGATGTACTCGTTTCATTCATATGAATTCTATTAATTATCGGCTTACAATTTTCCGGCGTTACAATCAATATCGTATGATTTCAAGAAGTCGTTTGTTTAGCTATTCGGCATATTCATCAACAGTGAGGAACCTTGTCATTTATTAATTCATTATGTGCAGATAAACCCAAATATGACATTGAGGTATGATGATCACACAACAAACACTGGTATCTCTTCTAACCGCAGATTCTAAATAATAATTTTAACATGACACTGTAGTTGACAACTGAGAATACAAAGAAAATACACGCAGAAGAGAGAGAAGATACAAATGACAAATAGGCGTCATTGTTTGTAGTGGAATCTACGGTGTGCATGTTGCATTTAGTGGAGCTTATTTGTTATTCTTCTTTTTATTTTTAATTACATATACTAATACTAGGGAAAACTATGATATATTTCGTGACTACTCTTGGATAAAGAGTTCAAGGTTGTGCTGCTGGATATAAACGATGAACGGTGTCATCGTTTTGAAATATATATGGATATTGCGAGTTTCCAGAGCATTATCTGTCAGAAAAGGAAACATTTTGTTGTCTGTGGGTAAATTGTCAACAAAGATCTTAAGACCTGCAGCAATCTGCAGGTGGGTTTGTTTTGGCAGTGTGATTAAAAACACCAAATTACAGAAAGTCGATTGATAAATCTATCTTATTTTATGTAAGTTGTATTGAGGAAGTTGCAGATACCGGCATTGTTTATATAGAGGTTTGTTGAGAATCTTCTGTAATATGAATGTACATTGTCGTATGCTTAGTGGTAAACGGTTCTAGAGGTTGGCATTGCGTGCAGCCAAGAAAGGGGACTTTGTTTTACCCGAAACTTTTAGTAATCAAAACAGGGAATTTGGTTAATTATGTCATGATTCCGT